>LR538066.1:767779-961451 GCA_900883565.2 Caenorhabditis panamensis | reverse complement strand
CCACGTCTTGCCTTCTTTCCCCCCCTCGGATCGATATTCTGTCCCGTTTTGCACATACACCCAACAGAATTAGTAAAACGGGCGTGGAGACGCAGAGCGGCGACGCGGAGCGCCCCGCGAGCACGCATACACCACTAGTGAGACCCCTCTGAGCTGGACGTTGGCTCGACTTCGACCCCGAGGCTCTCTCTCGTTCTTTTGGAGCAAGAAGAAGACGGGTAGTACTTTTTGGGGTGCTTTTCTTGGTGTTTTTACTGGTTTCTGGGATATTTTCCTAGCGATTGTTAGCTAGATTTAGTGATACGACTTGTAAAGACTTTGAAACAGTGAAATTTTTCAAGGAAAACTGCGAATTTTTCATTCCGTTTCAAGTCCTTTTCGAGAATGTTGATGTTTAGCTCATAGCATTGTACAAATTGATTTTCAATTAACAAAACCAAATTTTTTCAACCTAAAAACAACACCAATCTTCATTTTTCTGAACCAAGACAATTCTTGGGGCTTTTTCTCGGGGTTTTGATTTTTTTTTAACTTGCAGAGATTTTTACTAATTGATAGTTGGATTCGGCAATCAGGTTTGTGAATACCTTGAAACAGTGAAATTTTCATGAAGATTGCCATTTTTTCATTCCGTTTCAAGTTCTCTATGAGGTTGTTGATTTTTAGTTCGAACCATTATGTATGTTTCTTGGCAGACTATGTTTTTCGACAGCAGTTTTTTAGCTACAGAAATGTCCGGGAACCCAGTTTTTCTGGAAAAATACACGTTTTGGGACGTTTTTCTTGTGGTGTTGACTTTTTTTTTAGGCTATTGTGAAGGCGGCACTTGACTACTGGTTCAGTGAAGCTCAGTTAAACTTGTGATAAAGTTGAAACTGAAAGTTGTTCCGAAATTTTTCAATTTTTTGTCCAGTTTCAAGTTCTCTATAAGGTTATTGATTTCTGGTCCGCACCTTTACCACGCTGAAAACGCAATCTTTCTATACCAGACACTTTTTGAAGCTTTTTCGACGGTTTCCTAGTTTGTTTTTTTCAGTATCATGTGTGCTAAATAACGACCTAGGAGTAATTCTTTCTTTGTTTAGCAATGAGTTTTATGGATGAACTGGAACAGAAATAACTTGAAAACTTTAAAATTTTTTCAATCTGTTTCACTTTTTCTATAATGTAGCTCGAAACCTGTTCAAAGAATTGACATCTGGAAAGTTTTGTATTTCTGGAATTGATTGTTGGGCCTTGGTTTTCTTTTTCGTTCTAGTTCTTCCCTTATAACTCGGTTTAGACAACTTGGAATTACATTTTTAGGTCACATCACCTAGTTTTTTATTATGTATGTTGTGAAATCTAACCACCGATCAACTATCCTTCAATTTCCCAGTATTTTCGAACCTTTTCTGTTACAGTAAAGTGAAATAGGCCAACGAGCTTATTGTTTTCTACTGCTACCAACATGTGCGACTATCACAGAGTACTTTAGATCATGTCATACCTACTTCCAGTTCCGGTCGTATACTTCGTGGCGAGACCCATAACGGAAAACTTTGAAAAATTTAACAATATCTGTGATTCTCGTCTAATCTCAAGCCTAAACTTCATCAACTTTTGAAACAGAATTTCAATTTTTCGCGTATAGTACTAACTGCCATTTGGAAAGTTCAAGATTATACAGAGTTTTGAAACAGTAACTATGCCTGTAGCCAAGTTTTTCCATGCTGTGATTCGTAAACTCGAAAATGGCAATTATCATCAGATCAGAAAGTACCTCTAATCTCAATTACCCTGACTTTTTGAAACATTACTTTACACTTTCAAAACTTTCCTAAATTAGAGGTATTCTCAACATCGTTCATTCTTTCACTTCTCCACGAATAAGCATTTATTGATACAGTACTCTCTAATAGTCCCAATTCCTTCTCATTTCCTCCTCCCCTTCCTCCCCCAACTAATCCCTTCCTCTATCCCCTAACCTCATCAACTAAATTGTTTCTCTGCGTCTCTCTCCCGCTTTTCATTCCCAAAAACGCCCCTTTTGAAAAGGGCAATCGGCAATTTATTTTTATTTTTTCCCAAATTTCCTCTGATTCTCTGCGTCTCTCGCCGATTTCCTCTGCGTCTCTAGCCTTCTCTGGTCGTCTAACTGTAACTGGCTGAAAACAGCGGAAAATGAGCAAAAAACGCTTCGAATTGTATACAAAAAGCCTCAAAAACTGCAAAATACTCTGAAAAATTGTATTTTTTGCAGGAAGAAGCGTGGAAGAGGACCATAACTCCCTGCTGGCCTCCTCCTCCCTGTCATCGTTGATCCGAGGAACACGCGGACACCTCAACAATTTTATCGAGTCGGTTGGAAATGTGAGTTTTTGGGGTTTTTGAAACATTATTGGAACACTCTAACATTGGTTTTAAAGGAATTAGAAGATTTGAAGATTGTGGGGTGAAACTGTAAAGTTCGGTTTTTGGCTTACAGTTTCAAAAAATGTCAAAAATTAGGTTTTCTTGCACTTTTTTGATACCAGACGTCGACAATAAAAACTAAAACACCGAGAACATAAAATCCATTCTTCTGCAAGTGTTACTGATCACACAATGTGCAGCACAGTGAAAACATTGTGTGAAACTGAAAGTCTGTGGCATTCACAGTTTCATGAAAGTAGTTAGAGAAAGGGGAATGAGGTTAAGGGGTTGACAGTTGGCCTAGAGTGTTGTTTTATCCACATTGCATCAGAACCTGAAATTTACAGTTTCAAATTCTTGTTTTTGATGAAAGTTTGAAACCTAGAGTGATGGATAGGTAAAAAGACCACCAGAAATGTGAGAATTGTACATATTTTTGAGATTTCTCCAACAAGCACAGAAGAATGTTTGGAAGTTTAGTGTATACGTAGAGTGTGAAACTGTAAAGTTTAGGTTCAGAATTACGGTTTCAGAAATGTAATCTAGATGGAAATGACAAGCTACTGTGATTCTGAAACCCAAATTTTCTTTGACGTATCTGGATGACAAAAGCAAATTGCATAGAACTCTTCACCCGAACCTTCTCTTTCTAGAAATTACGTGGTACTTTTAGGAAGGAACTTTAGAGATATCAAACTGCTATCACCGGAACTTCGCCGTTTCAAATTCTTATTTTGAATGAAAGTTTGAAACATAGAGTGATGGGTATGTGTAAATTTTTCCCTGGAAATTTCAGTTTCATTTTTTTTTCTAAAACGTTACCGACAGCAATTAAAGAATCCCTAAATTTGATTGTTTACCTTCATTGGGAAAATGTAAAGTTTAGGTTTAGGATTACAGTTTCAGAAAAGTAATCTAGATGGAAATGACAAGACACAGGAATGCTGATAATTTTTGACGTCTATGTAGATGACAATTGATTTAGTTATGTAGAAAAGCAAACCGCTTAGAATTCAGTGCATGGACCTCATTTTTTTGCTATGTGCATTGAAAATATATTGACTTTCCAACTAACTCCCAACTTACATTAGTGCAGTGTGAAACGGAAATCTTCTGTTTTTAGTGCAAATTAGAGAGTTTCAGGTTGAGAGGACCTTTTTATAACAATAAATAGACAAAGTGTGATGTTTTATGACGGCTTTCATCCCTTTTAACAGAAGAAGTTTGCAGTTTCACAAATACTTTCTAGATGAAACTGGGAAGTTTGGAATGATCGTTGCAGGCTTCCTGTTGTTGTTCGAACTAGAAAAATGTGTCTATCTAGTAACCTAGTTTTTCATTGCGAAATGATACAAGACCCACAGATTTGCAAAATACCTATGCTGTATAAGCAACGATTAACTCCCACTACAAAAAACGAAAAAGTGTGGGTCCACAGTTTCACAGACATTTCTAGAACTGGTTGTTCTCAAAAAGTTTGATCAGTCAGGGCATGTCATTTGTTTTGAGTAAGTGAAAAGTAGTCTTGTACTCTAAAAAAAGCTTGGTGAAAATAACTGTTCTGTTTCAAACATCCAATAAAACTGGAAATGTGATCTTTCATCGATGCAGCGACTAGGTAGCAAAATATCACGTTCCAAGATTCGAAAATTATTGAAAATGACAAATCACTCGATACGGCGCGAGTGATTTGGAAGTCCTTCCGTTTCAACTTTTCTTGAAGTTGTCTACTTTCGAAAACCGGATTGGTAAGATTTGGTAGCTCGCGATGACTATTTTTTCAGAGAAAAGGAGGGCTAACTGAAAGAAAAAAGTATGTTTTGTTCTAATAAGGCTCCAAGTGATCTAACTTTAGCAAAACTATCAACGAGGGAAGTTTTCTAAAAAAGCAGTGCATATTTGTACTTTTGGGTAGGGCCGTAACTTCAAGAAAGCTAGTCCAAGAAACAGGTTCTGTTTCGAAAATTTAGTAAAATTTTAGTTCTTTTTTATCCAACAATACTTCAGTAATATTGTAGGGGGTGAGAAATTGACAAAATAGAAACAACGGAGCAAAAAAATAAAAATAAAATTGAAAAAAAATCGAAAAAAATCAAAAAATTACAGTTACCAGGAAACGCAAAATTTCTATTGTAATCGAGTATTCATTGATTATTCAGTTCTACATTCAATTTTTCATTATTTTCCAGTGGCTAGTCCCCTCCTCCTCCGGCCGTGACGACGACGTGGTGTCTCTAGACAGCTGTCAGTCCGCCTACAGTCCCGTTCATCATCACCACCGACCCAATCACTATCATCCGAGCGGACTGCTCATGGAAGGATCCTCTATTCATGTCCCCGATAATTATTATTCGGTGAGCAAAAAAAAATTTTTTTTTCGATTTTTGAAAAAAATTTTTTTTTTTGAAATTTTTTTCTCAAAAATTCTAAAAAATTTCAAAAAACTTAAAGACATTTTAAATTGATTTTAAAATTAACTTTGAAACTTTTTTCACATTTACAAACACAATTTCGTGCTAAAACCTGATTCCCAATTAAAAAAAATTATCAAATTTTTGAAAAAAAAATTTTTTTTTTCGATTTTTTGAAAAAATTCTAAAAAATTTCAAAAACCTCAAAAACACTTTAAATAAATTTTAAAAAATACTTTAAAACCTCTTTTACATCTACAAACACTATTTCAATGTTAATATCCAACCCCCAATTTACAAAACCACTTTTCAGGTGACAATAGGAGAAGCCCAAATGGTGGTCCTCAAAAGGTACCAAAACTTGCGGTTAATTGGCTCAGGAGCTCAGGGAATTGTTTGGTAAGCTTTTTATCCTCTTTTTTGTAATTCGAATACCTATTTTTATCAATTTTTTGAATTTTAAAATTTTTTAAAATTTTCAGCTCCGCCTTTGATACAGTAAGAAATGAGCAAGTCGCCATCAAAAAATTGTCAAGGCCATTTCAAAATGTCACACATGCTAAAAGAGCCTACAGGGAATTGAAACTAATGAGTTTGGTCAATCATAAAAATGTGAGTGATAAGAAAAAAATTTGAAAAAAAAAATTTTTTTTTTCGAAAATTTTCGAAAAAATATTTTTTTTTGGAATTTTTTTTAAAATTTTTTTTAAATTTCAGATAATCGGAATCCTGAATTGTTTCACCCCTCAAAAAAACCTAGACGAGTTCAATGACCTCTACATCGTCATGGAACTGATGGACGCGAATCTTTGTCAAGTGATACAAATGGATCTGGATCATGAGAGACTCTCGTATTTGTTGTATCAAATGTTGTGTGGGATTAGGCATTTGCATAGTGCCGGGATTATTCATAGGGTAAGTCAAATTTCATGAATTTAGCCTGTTGTTACTGAAAATTTGAAAAAACGACGAAAAAAGTAAAAGTGGTGAAACTGAAAATTTTCAGTTTTTTTTTGCTGTTTTCTTGTTTTTGGATCAACTTTTTTGAATTTTTTCTGATGAAAACGGATAGAAAAAAAATTTGAAACCTAGAAATAGTTCATTCGACCATAATTATTGAGTTTTTCATTGCGATCTACTCATTTTTAAAAAACAACACGAAATCTGAAAATTTTCACTGAAAAACTGAACAGTTTTGGTTGAACTGACTATCAATCGGTTTCAAATTCTCTATTCTATTCGAATTCATTGAGAAAATTTGAAAAAGTTGGTTCAAAATCGAGAAAACAGCAAAAAACTAATTTCGTGACGAGACCCGCTGAGAGTCACTTCGCCTGCCCGCAGTAGTAAAAGGGGTGAAACTGGAAATTTTCGGTTTCAGGTGATTGTTTTTACAATTATAAGAATAGGGGTTGCTTTTTGGTTTTTTTCAATTGGATAACGGTAAGATTTTTACGTTGACAAACGAACTACCATAGAATTGATAAGACCTAATGATATAAGAGAAATCTGAAACAGATACTTCCAGTTTCAAAAACCAATCTTTCAGTTGTAGAAAACAAGCAGTTGTTTGTAAAAGGGTTTTTCTTCTAAAAAAGAAATTTATCGCTGCGAAAAAATTTTGAAAACTAAGATCACTGCTCAAAATTTGGTATCAGAGATTGGAGAAACAGCAAATCTCGTTTTACGAAGTTTTGAACAAGTGAATACACTCCGAACACTTTTATAATTGCCGGAAGCCAGTTGTAGAGACAAGATTAGGAAGGGGTGAAACAGAGATTCTCAGTTTCGAAAAAAATATGACCGAATTACTGAAAATCAGAAGAAGAAGAAGAAGAAGAGATCTGATGGAAATGGAGTGTAACTGGAAAATTCCCGTTCCAAATGACTGTTTTGTAAAACTTTAGGAATAGTAGTCCGTGGTGCCATACAAAAACTGATATTAGTAATGTGAAAAACAGCCCAATTTTTTTAAGTAAAGAAACAAACGCACTCAGAACTATAGAAACCCGATTATTGAGAAAATATTAGCAAGAAATGAAACAGAGATTTCCAGTTTCAAAGATATCTTTTGTTTTGTGGTGGGTCTAGGAGGTATTCGGTCCTGTGTGTGTGTGTCTAGTTGAAATCCATTCAATCACAGTTTCATTGAAGCTACAGTTGTCTACTAAAGTTTTCAGTTTCAAAAGACTGTCTTGAGTTATAGAGGAAACAGAAGGCACTGGTTCGAACTAGTGCTGATCTTTTTATTTGACTACTTCTTTTGGGTTATTAAGCTAAGATTCAGCATTGATAGAAACAGATGAAGACATATAAGGAATTAGAAATAGAAAACAGCCAATTAGATGAGGAAGACTTGAAGCAGAGATCCATAGTTTCATGGCTGGTCTCCTATTTTGACAGCAATAATCAGGTCTCTACATAAAAGCTGCAAGTTATTGAAATTGCAGTTGTCAAGATTAGTATCTGAAGTTGGTGAAACAGTAATTTTAGCCAAATGCTATCTCCCGTGGAACTGTATAGTGACACGAGAACAACAATATGATAACTTTTTGAAACAGGTTTTTTACAACTTTCAGTTTCAAGATACTGTTTTGAGTGAGGAGGGGTATTGGAAAATAGTGGGTTTGCCAATTCAAGCTTGTTTTCTGAACATGATAACTCTGAATGAAAAATCAAAATTTCAATTGAGAAATAAGAGATGAAAACATGATAAGATTAGCTACTGGAACATGAATTGTGATTCTTATGGATATAGCGAATGCAGCGGATAACTTCCTCACAATCTCAAATTAACAAGCATTGATTAGAAGAGAAAAATTTGAAACAGGAATTTTCAGTTTCAAGGGTTACTTTTTGGGTGTAGTGATAATAGATGTTACTAGTAGACAATGGTACCGTTTTGTTTTCTTCCTTTTCGATGCATAAAAACCAGAATACCACTAACATGATGTGATTCCAACTCACTAGGATCCATCGATAAAATTTTTTTATGAAACAGTGATTCTACGAGCATTAAAAAAAGAAGGATTACTGAAAAAATGATCTTTCCTCGAAACTGTAGTTTCCTGTTTCAATTTTCCAAAAAGTACTATGAAAAGTTATCTCGACGATCATCCGATACTAAAAAAAATAACCTACAAAATCCAAAAAATGTTCCACTTTCTACAACATTTTTTCAGGACCTCAAACCCTCCAACATCGTGGTCCGCTCCGATTGTACCCTAAAGATCCTTGATTTTGGACTTGCTCGAACTGCAATTGAAGCATTTATGATGACTCCATACGTAGTGACAAGATACTACAGGGCGCCAGAGGTCATTCTGGGCATGGGGTATAAGGAGAATGGTGAGTGGTGGCTTTTTTTGAGGTTTTTCTCAAAAACTAAAGGAGATAGCAAAAAAGTGTCAACTAATGAAATGGAGAGCAGAAAAAGAGCTATCAATTGGTATAAAAAACTGAGAAATAGCGTAAGAATTTGATTTTTTAGAATTTTTCAAAAAAATTTTTGATAAAAAAAAAATTTTTTTTTTAAATTTTTTTACTCGAACATTTCAAATTTTTTGAATTTTTCAGTTGACGTCTGGTCAATTGGTTGTATTTTTGGAGAACTAATCAGAGGACGTGTTTTGTTTCCGGGTGGTGATCATATCGATCAATGGACTAGAATTATTGGTAAGTTTTTTTCGAAATTTTTTTTCAAAAATTTCAAAAATTTTTCAAAATTTTTTTCAGAACAATTGGGTACTCCAGATCGCTCATTTTTAGAGCGTTTACAACCTACTGTTAGGAATTACGTAGAAAACAGGCCTAGGTACCTTTACAACCCTTTTTTCCTTCAAAAAACAAAAATTTTCAGATACCAACCAACTCCATTCGAAGTGCTGTTTAGTGATAACATGTTCCCGTTATCAGCTGATAGTTCTAGATTAACTGGTACTCTTTTAAACTCGTTTATCTAGTTAAATTGAATGTTTTTCAGGCGCCCAAGCCCGTGACCTGCTTTCCAGGATGTTGGTAATAGACCCAGAGAGGAGGATCTCGGTGGATGACGCCTTGAGGCATCCTTATGTGAATGTTTGGTTTGATGAGATTGAAGTGAGTTTTGTGGGCTTGAGAGAGGAGATAAAAACAAAGTGTCAACTAGTAAAATGTAGCTGAGAATGTGAGCTTTGAGATGATATATTCAAATTTAAAATTGCTCCACTGGTTCTCAAAATATACGCGTTTTCCCAAAGGGCACTTTTTTACGCTAGGTGTCAAAAATGGCCGTTGCGTTTTGAGTCATATCTCAAAAACCAAAAAAGCTATTTTAAAACTGTCAACTAACAAAATGACCCTCACAATCTCAGCTACATTTATCACTTAACCATTTTGCAATATCTCTCATCAATCTCAAGTTACACCCGCTTTTCCAGGTCTACGCCCCACCTCCTCTCCCCTACGATCATAACATGGATGTGGAGCAAAATGTGGATTCTTGGAGAGAGCATATCTTCAGGGAACTCACAGATTACGCGAGAACACATGATATTTACTCATAATCATGATAAGATATTGATTTTTTTCAAAGGAAAGTGCTCATTTTTTCGAGAAAAAATTTTTGGTGAAAAAAAATTTTTTTTTGAAATTTTTTTTCTTTTTTCTTAAAAAAAACAAATTTATGATTTTTCTAACGGAGAATGTGATGATTTTTGAATGAATTATTAATTTTCATCCGAGTTTGACAGTTTTTAAACAAAAAAAATGGATTAGTTGATAGTCGGAGAAACTTGATGTAGACCCCCGGCAGTTTCATAAGTTGTGTTTCCAAATAGCCTGGCAGCTGCGCAAAGGCCAGCGGCATCAATCTAAAATTGTTGTTATTTTGAAAAAAATTTCAGATTGATTTTCAAAAAAAAATTTGAAAAAAAAAATTTTTTTCAAAAAAATTTTTTTTTTCAATTTTTTTTTTAATTTTTGTTTTCAATTCTTAATTTTTTGGCAAATTTAGGCATTTCACTTACCGCACAAAGATTCTTCTCTGTCGCCAAAGTCAAACAAGTACAAAACGAGTTATCACAATTGTCCTTTCCAAGCTGGGAGTTGTAGCAAGTGTCATGGGATTCACAGCACACGTTCATTGGGTCTGAACTTGAGAATGAAAAACGATTATGAGAAAGTGTTAATTGGGTTTTGTAGCGCAGATTTTGAGGTTTATTTTGTTAGTTGACAACTTTTTGCTAGCTTTCTCAGTTTTTGAGATATAGCGGTTTTTCCAAAGGGTACTTTTGAGTGCTAGATGCCAAAAGTGACAGTTGCGTTTCTTACTGTAACTCAAGAACCATAAAAGATAGCAAAAAGTTGTCAACTAACAAAATATAGTCCTTTTTATAAGAATTATTTTATTAGTTGACAACTTTTTGCTAGCTTTATTGGTTTCTAAGATATAGGCGTTTTCCCAAAGGGTACTTTTCAGTGCTAGATGCCAAAAGTGACCGTTGCGTTTCTTACTGTATCTCAGGAACCAAAAAAGGTATTGAAAAGTTGTTAACTAACAAAATATAGCCCATTTTATGAAGATCATTTTGTTTGTTGACAACTTTCTGCTAGCTTTATTGGTTTTTAAGTTATAAGCGTTTTCCCAAAGGGCACTTTTACGCGCTAGATCCCAAAAGTGACAGTTGCGTTTCTCACTGTATCTCGAGAATCATAAAAGATATGAAAAAGTTGTCAACTAACAAAATATAGCTCTTAAAACAAGGATCATTTTGTTTGTTAACAACTTTTTGCTATCTCTAACCATTCTCAAGTTACAGCCGGTTTTCCTGACCCACCTACCTCTCAAATTCCTGCACTGCGTACTATTGAACAAGTGTCCCACTTGCTCATGAAATCTATTCTCTCCACAACTGAAATTTGACGCTGGAAGTGTTGCATTGAAGACTGCTAGAGTAACCCCAGTATCAATCATTCCAGGAATAGTAACCTGGCAAGTTACGGTAGCAATCAGGATACTGTAGAGAATTGAAAAAATCATATTCTTCTTTTGAAAATTTGAAGTTTTTGAACGGAATTTCCGCTTCCCTGTCTATATGATCGCCTGTTGATGGGCGATCAGGGATTATCCCCCATTTATTTTCTGTCTATACACCTTTTTCAGGTGATTTTTGGTCAAAAAAAGAGAGGGAAGTGTGATCCAAGTGACCAATGAGCAGATTTACATGTGATTTCTGAAAAAGACATAAAAAAAGTTTAAAAACGGATCTGAAAAAACTCAATAAATTGAACCAGAAACGAGAAAACAGCGAAAAACTGAAAAAAAATGTGCAGTTTATTGAAGAGTACCTTATTGAAGCAAAACGAGCTAATAAAGAGAGCAGACCTTTATTCATAATCATCACTTTATCTTTACAAGAAAACACCAATCAATCAATAGTTCCAATTAGTTCAAGTTCTACGCCACACTATCCCCAGTTTTGCTCTGCTCCGTTTTGCTCTTCTCAACCTTACTCTGCGTCTTCGTAGTCACACCACCATCACCTCCCGGAATCTTCATCTCAAACAAGTACACAACAAAATCGTCCATCGACATGATGGTAAAGTCGTCCTTGTTAACACCCTTCATCTGTTCAGCATACTCATCAATCGAATCTCCATCATAAACAATCAACGGGGCCAAATCCGGGCGGTAGTGCGATTTGTGGGTCTCGTTAGCCGTTCGGATAGTGGTGTCACAGTCGAATCCCAACTTTTTGAACATTCTGCACGAGTCTTTGTACTCGGTGGGGTCCTTAACGAGGAGGTTGAGCAGGATTCGACGGCCATAGGGGATGTGCTACAAAATTTTAAAAAATTTTAAAAAATTTGAAAAATTTTTTTTTCTTGAAAATTGAGGTTCGGCGTTGAAATTTTCCAAAAAAAATTTTCTTGAAATTTTTTTTATTTTGTTCAAAATTGATAAAATACGTTTAGATCTACCTATTGCTACTATCAATTCTTAAAAGAATCTGAAAATTCCTAGAAAAAAGTTTTTTTTGGGAAAAAAAATTTGAAATTTTTTAGAAAAAAAAAATTTCTTGGAAATTTTTTGAAAATAATTTTTTCTCGAAAATCTTCTCATTTTGTTCAGGATTGATAGTATACGTTCAGATCTACCTATTCCACTATTTGGACCATCTAAAAAAGACCGGGAACCAATCGAAATGTGTACTTTTGGGAGCTCAAAGTCTCAAAAAGTTCCAAAATGAGAAGTTTGAGGACCTATTTGCATAGCTTCCTGGCGTTTTCCAGAAGATCTGAATAGTGCAATAGTTAGATCTAAACGTCTACTATTAGTTTTCAAAAGAATCTGGAAAATTCCAGAAAAAAAAAATTTTTTGAAAAAAATTTTTTTTTGGAAAATTTTCAGAAATTTTTTTTCGAAAAAAATTTTTTTCTGGAAATTCCCAGATTCTGTTTAGAATTGATAGTAAACGTTTAGATCTACCTATTGCACTATTCGAACCATCTGGAAAAGACCAGAAAGCTATCTAAATCGGTCCTCAAACTTCCGATTTTGAGACTTTGGGAGCCAAAAAGTACTCATTTAGATAGGTTTCCGGTCTTTTTCAAATGGTCCAAATAGTGCAATAGGTAGTTCTAAACATGAATTATCAATTCTAAACAGAATCTGAAAATTTCCAAAAAAAACATTTTTTTTTGGGAAAAAAATTTTTTCGAAAAATTTTCTAAAAAAATTTTTTTCATCAAAATTTTTTTTTCAATTTTTTTTAAACATCAAACACTCACTCTTCCCCTCGCATACTCTTTCAACTTGTCGATATTCTCATAGATCTTCCCCTTGAACTCGACCTTCGTGACTCGATTCTCATAGTCCTTGTGCAAATTGGTCTTATCATCACAACACAACTGGAACCACTTGATCTTGCAGAAAACAGTCGGTCCGAAGACAGCATTGAAGGCGAAATCATAGTTAGTGCCAAAGTGGAAGACCCCCTCGCTATCAACTTCCCGAACACAATGAGTCATTTGGCAAGTGTTATTGAAGAATGTAGGAGAGACCATTCCCTTGAACCCCTTGATCTCTTCGTGATGGTCCGCAGGCTTCACGATAGCAAACTCATTGAGTGGCATCAAATCGGGGAGCTCTGAAAGAGAGGACAAAGTAGGCTCCTTACATTAGAACTTGCTCTTACTCTGTCTGAAACTCTTCTTCTTGTACTTTTCGAAATGCCGACTGATAAGCTCCTGCTGTGCTTTCAACACCTTGTTTGTATCCTTCGTTGGATCATATTTACTCTTCACAATCATAAAAAGCTCTTCTGGAGTTTGTTTGTCAATGGAGAGAGCGTTTCGGTCGGCTCCATGCAAAATGAGCTCTTCCACCACGTCAAAGTCTGCTACTTTCACAGCTTCATGCAGGGGAGTGAAGCCTTCGTCTAAACACAACTTTGATGTTGGATCATCCTGTGTAACTGTATAACTCACGATAAGTATTCACAAAAACGCCTTCTCTAATCAATCGTCTTGCTTCACCCGTCTTCCCTTCCCGAATCAGCTGCGCCAGAGGTTTCGGTGTGAGGAACCCGTTATAGATCCAGTGACGTTCTCGAGTGCTCCAAATCTTGTTCCATTGCCTTCTCCGATTCCAATAGTATCCACCAATACCAGCCAAAACGAGGAGGATAATGACTCCGACGCCAATTCCAATGAAGATAAAGATAGACGACGAGACAGACGACGACTCCGACGTTTGTTGTGGAGGAGCTACAGTTGTTTGCCAACTGAAACATGCTTTTGAAGAATTTGGAATCATCCCGAAACTTACCCTGTGCTAAAAAAGTCCGCAAAGAATGTAGTGATGGGTTGCAAAGCCATGGAAGCGCCGTTGAGATTGCTGGAGGTGGAGGCAAAGTTGAGTTGAAGAGGCGGAAAGTCTTTGAAAGGGGCTGCTCCTGTTTTGACAGTTGACTGGGTGCTACTTTCAAGAACTCCATAAATGGGATCAGCGAGAAGATGAGCGTCAATTGGGGCTCCTTTGACGTTTTGTGCATCCTCGAAAACCTTCCAAATGCTCTCCATACTTCTGTTCTTCAATCTGTCCCCAGCTTTCGTGTTCAGAGAGTTCACATCATCCACCAACTTCTTCAGAGCCTCCTTGTTACCCACTGTCCACATTGTATCCATCTTGGGAATCGATTGAATCGCTGCATCCACTTGTTTGGAACTATTTGCGACTTGAGAAACCTTGTCTTGATGCTTGAACACCTCGCTCATCTCCTTCAACGCCTGCACTCCATCTCCAAGATCTCTTGCCAGTTGATTCGAGAAGCCCAGCTTCAAAAGTCCCGTTGCTTTCGAATCCAATGCATTTCTCCGCCGTCTTCTGCTCACTTTCATCCCATTCACCGTCTCCTTCAACTTCTTCTCGGAACTTTGCAACTTTTGAATTGCACTCGTCAATGTTTTCCATGTGGCTCGAGAACTTGTTTGCGACTTTATGGTTTGAGCAATTCCTTCAAATTTGGAAAAGCCATCCGTTCCAGCGAGGTCAAAGTTGGCGTTGTTCAAGCAATCAATCGCAGGAACCAGTCCTGTTTCTGAGAGTGATTTTTGAATGCTGAATCCCTTTGCAAACTTCGATAGCGTATCCATGATCTTATCGAACTTGATCATTGTCGTCTTGGCCACATAGTCATTCAACAGTTGAGAAATTTCCGCGATATCGGTATAGTTTTTCACTTTATCAATATTCATCTGTACTGCACTTTTGCTATTATCGATGAATTTGAATTCGAACATGCCATCGAAGAACTTTGATAAAGGTTCGACATGTTTTGATTTGGCAATCGCCTCGATGACTTCCTTGGCTTTTTTGAGACCCTTGTTACATTCTTCCAATCCACCGTAAAAGGATTCAAATGTAGGAAAGTATTCACGATCTGAGATATCCTTCAAACCGGAAACACATTGTGAACTCGCATCAGCATTCCCAATCAGATCATCTTGCTTCAGAAGCTTTCCGTATTGGAGAAGGTTTGAAACACTCTCCAAAACTTGCTTTGGCTCCGGGAACTTCTTCAACTCGCTCCAACTGACTTCCACCGGCTTCAGTGTCTCGTAGAACTTCTTGAGTGGCTCCAGAGCAGTGACTAACATCTTCATATCCTTTCCTTTGAACTGATCCTTCAGCCATGTCCCATCCAGATCATCGAACAACGTCTTCAGATCAGCTACTCCATTGGGTAATCCATTGAGCAGATTTTGGCTAGGTAGCGAGGAGAACACACTTCCGATGACGTCCAGGGTCTTGTTATCGATCGAACTTTGCTGACACTTCTTGATAACCGGATTCAGCGTAGTCACGGAAGTCTTCATGTGCAGAAATAATTGAGATAACGCTCCAAACGCCGGGAAGTTGTCAGAGTAGTTCTTGGCAAGTTTCGCGATTCTAGACACTTCTTGGAATGACTGTTGAGTGTCGATCACATCCCAAAGCGGATTGAATTTCTGAGAGTCCTTGATCTCAGTGAACACTCTCGCAATTTCAGCGCAACCAGGCTTCAGAATTTTCAGATTATGAATCATATCGTATCCTGAATTGTCCACGTTGTGAGTAAGGACATAATCCAAAGCTTCAACTGCTTTTACAAAATTATCAGAAGTTACTGAGCCTTTGAAAGTCATTTTGGCTGAAGCAGCTATCCACTTATCTTTTAAAGGTTGAAGATCGATCTTTGTGGCGTTCTTGATTTCTTCCACATTCACAGACTTTAACACAGACAGCGCTGTTCCGATACCTTCCCAACTTTGACTAGTACTTGCCGGAAGAGTCGCGACAGCTTCCAGGAGACCTTGAACATCAGCGGACCACGTGGATACCTTGAGTTTGAGCAGTTCCGGGATGGCAGTGTAATCTCCGATGTTCAGAAATTCGGCGAGAACGGGATCCATGCTTAGGGAAGAGCGCATGAAGTCTGATTGCAGGGTGATGCCATTGATCAATCGGGCCATAGTGGAGAGGTCGGCGACAATCGGAGCGAGATGGTTTTCTGAAAGTTTCTCATTGATTTTCTGGTTGTTGAGTGAAAAGAAGGGAATTACCTGCTGCATCGAGTCGTTGGCTCCATGATAGGACCAGTAAGATCCAAAGGGAAGTGGCGAATCGCATCGATTGTTCAACTTTGCAATTGATTTTGATTCTTTCAAAGAGAAACCTCCACGTTGGAATGATAGGGTTTTATCAGCACTTTCCGTTGTTCTCAATAAACGTGGAAGTTCCGACCGCCCGTGTTGAGAAGAGGGCACGTAGAAAAACAAGCGTTATCAGTTTATCAGTTTCACGTGAGATTTTGTGGTGATCAGAAAATATCAAGGAGACAGGAATACTCAAACTCTCTTTATTTCTAATCAGACCCATAAACAGTTCAATGCCCTCCGTTCTTCTTCTTCCAATGTCGATAAGCGAAGTAACCACCAACTAGACCAACAATCACGAGGACTCCTGCGCCAATCCCGATACCAATCCAAAGCCATGGAGTTTCCGAGGGTTCCGTCGTGGTAGTAGTAGTGGTCTCTCTGCAACGAAAGGTGTTAGTGCCTGAAATCGCTCTTGTTTCTTACGGTTTGAAAGCGATGAAGTCGACAATGAGTGATTCTATCGATGGAAGTATGATTGAAGCTTCTCTCAAGTGCTCATGTGGCTTCGAAGCAAACTCCAGTTGAAGCGGCGGGAAGTCTTTGAACACAGCGGCTCCTGCTCTGGCGTCTGGATCAATGGTATTGTTGAGGACTCCATAGATTGGGTTGGCAAGAAGGCGTGCGTCCACCGGGGCTCCATAAACATCCTGTCCATCTTCGAACAACTTCCAAGTAGTCTCCAGACTCCTGTTCTTCTCCAATCCAGCTTTCTGATTCAGAGTATTCACCTCCTTCACCAACTTCTCAAGACCCTTCTTATTCTCCACAGTCCACATTGTATCCATCTTGGGAATCGATCGAATTGCTCTGTCCACTTCAGCTGACGACCTGGCGACTTGTTTGACTCTGTCCTGATGCTCGAACACCTCGTTGATCTCTCTCAACACCTGCACTCCATTTCCAAGATCTCTAGCCAGTTGATTCGAGTTGCTCAGCTTCAAAAGTCCCGTGGTTTCAGCAGCCCTTCTTCTTCTTCTACTGGACACTTTCATCCCATCCACCGTTTCCTTCAACTCGTTCTCGGAACTTTGCAAAGTTTGAACTGCACTTGTAAATCTCTTCCACGTGGCTTCAGGCTCTTTTGATGGCTTCAAGGTTTCAAAACCTCTCTTGAATTTGAAAAACGCTTCCGTTGTAACGATATCAATGGTGCCGTTCTTCAAACACTCAATCGCAGAGACCAGTCCTGTTTCTGAAAGTTTCTCTTGGATACGAAATCCAGTTGTGTACAATGAGAGTGTCTTCGAGATCTGCTCAAAGTTGATAGTTTTCATCTTTGCCACATAATCATTCAACAGTTGAGAAATTTCAGTGATATCGGCGTAGTTCTTCACTTTATCAATATCTGATTGGGCTGCATCACGAGATACACCTCCTGTTTGCAACATGAAAGTGTCTCTTTCAAAGTTGGATATAACCTCGACGTGTTTTGATTTCGCAAAAGTTTGTACAATTCCCTTGACTTTCGTTAAAGCCTTGTTGAGATCATTCAATCCTTCGTAAAAATAATTGAATTGTGTGTAAAATCTAGGATCTGAGGTATCCTTCAAACCGGAAACACATTGTGAACTCGTATCAGCATTCCCAATCAGATCATCTTGCTTCAGAAGCTTTCCGTATTGTAGAAGGTTTGAAACACTCTCCACGACTTGTTGTGCCTCCGGGCTCTTCTTCAACTCGTTCCAACTGGCTTCCACTGGCTCCAGTGTCTCGTAGAACTTCTTGAGTGGCTCCAGAGCAGTGACCAACATCTTCATGTCCTTTCCTTTGAACTGATCCTTCAGCCATTCTCCATCCAGATCATCGAACAACGTCTTCAGATCAGCTACTCCATTGGGTAATCCAGCAGTTCGATTCTTGTCAGTTGGTGGGGAAACAGTACTTCTGATGGCTTCCAGGGTCTTGTTATCAATCGAAATCTGCTGGCTCTTCTTGAAAACCAGATCCATCTCAGTCACTGAAGTCTTCATGTGCAGGAATAATTGCGATAGAGAGACAAATGACGGGAAGATGTCGGAGTACTCTTCGGAAAGTTTCGCGATTTGAGACGCTTTTTCGAACAACTGTTCAGTGCCGATCACAACCCATATTGGATCAAATTTCGCAGAGTTTTTCAAACGATAAAAAACGTTTCCAATCTCAGCGGAGCCATCTTGAAGAGCTATCAAGGTGTTTCTCATTTCCCCATATCCATCATCTGTGTTATTGTAGTTGGTAGTGATGACATAGTTCAAATCTTCAACTCCTTTGACAAAGGCATCGGAGTAGAGTAATTCAGTGAAGTCAGACCTTCTGTCTGAAGCATCTCGCCACTTTTCTTTCATAGGTTGAATGTCGAACTGTATGGCTTTTTTGATTTCTTCCAAATCCACAGATTTCATCAACTCCACTGCATCCTCAATGCCAACTCCAATTGGTGTAGTACTCGCGTGGACAGTCTGGACAGCATCCAGAAGGCCTTGAACATCTGTGGACAGCGCGGATGCCTTGATATTGAGCAATTCCGGGATGGCATTTGGATCTCCGATGTTCAGAAACTCGGCAAGCACAGGATTTAGGTTTTGGGAAGTGTGCATGAAGTCCGATTGCAGAGAGATGCTATTGATCAATCGGGCCACGGTGGATAGGTCGGCGACGATAGGAGCGAGGTGGTTTTCTGGAATTCTTCATTGCTTTTTCGACTGTTTCCTTCTCTGATTACCTGTCACTTGATAGGTCCCTGGAACCACCAGCATAAACAGAATCAAACTGATCATTGCACTTGGTTTCTGGAGAGAAAGCGAGAAGTGATGGTCATCTGAAAGTATCGCTTTTCTAATCAGCAATTGATTATCGGGGAATACCTGCTGCATCAAGTCGTTGGCTCCATGATAGGACCAGTAAGATCCAAAGGGAAGTGGCGAATCGCATGGATTTTTTTGACTTGGTAAAACGATCGTGATTCTTTCAAATAGAAACCTCCACAAAGGGTGAAATGGTTGAATTTGTCATCATTTCCCCTTGTTATCGGTTAGCGTGGCCATGACCTTTCCCCCTAGCCTTTGCCCCGCCCCTATTCAAAAAGCTCCACGTTGGAAACCCGACGTAATCAGTCTATCAGTTTCCACGTGCCCCGTTACCCTAATCCCTTTCCCCTGATCTTTATCTAATCAGTGCCAACGTGTCAATCGATATCAAGCAAAAAGGATGACAAATCCAACCATTTCACAATTCGGCGCGATTAAAGAATCAAAAAGATTGCTAATCTATGAGATTCTTCGTTTTTCTGCTCGTCCTATCATGGATACAATCAACGAAAACAGCAGGTATGTACTTCCGATCAATCGCTGATTAGAAACGCGGTGCTTTCAGATAACCACCATTTCTCGCTCTCTCTCCAGAAACCAAGTGCAATGATCAGTTCGATTCTGTTTACGCTGGTGGTTCCAGGAACCTATCATCAAGTGAAAGGTAATCAGAGAAGGAAACAGTCGGAAAACCAAAGGGAAATTTCAGAAAACCACCTCTCTCCAATCATCACCGACCTCTCCACCATCGCCCTACAATCGGACTTCATGCGCTCTTCCCAGAACATGAATCCTGTGCTTGCTGAGCTTCTGAACATCGGAGATCCCAATGCCATCCCGGAACTGCTCAAGGTCAAGATATCCACGTGGTCCGCAGATGTTCAAGGCCTTCTGGAAGCTGTCAAGGGAGGATGGAGTGATTTGAACTGTTTATGGGGTTGATTTTGAATAAAGAGAGTTTGAGTATTCTTGTTTGCTTGATTGTCGGACAATTGGAAAGAAAATGATTAGGAAAACCGCAAAAGTTTATGCAAAACTGATTGGCTTCTTCGGTTTGCACATCAACAATGTAAGAACAGAGAAACAGCGACATAAAAAACGCTTCTGGAATGTGTCTGTTTATCGGGAAGACTCTTAGCATCAATCCATTTCCAACGCAGTTCGGAAGTGCTAACTTGCACGGCCCTCTTCTCTCCGCTCGGCTCCGTTTGACTCCACGACAAGCGATTTACAATTTAGTTTTTTTTGAAAACAGCGACAATCTGGGGGTTCCAAAACCTTTATTCTAGTAACAGACGTAAAAAAGAGTTCATTTATGAGTAGAAGAAGTGGTTGGGGTCGGGGCAGAGCCATCTAGGATCCTTGAATCGCACCTTGAACTGGAATCCCCAATCCGCAATCAAGTTCATGACACTTTCCTCGCGTTCGTTGAGATTCTTGCGGAGTCGCGTAAAGTTGTTGATGAAGATTCCGGTGCCAAACGGAAGATGACGGCCTCGCGCAAACTCCTTGACCTTGTCCAGAGTCGAATAGACCTTTCCATCAAACTCCACCTGGGTCACACGACACTCGTAGTCCTTGTAGAAGTTGCGCTCGTCTTTCAAACACAACTCGAGCCATTTTGGAGACACCACGATTTGTTTTCTGAACGGATTCAGGTTCTGGGAAGTGTGCATGAAGTCCGATTGCAGGGTGATGGTGGAGAGGTCGGCGACGATCGGAGCGAAGTGGTTTTCTGGAAGAATCGCTGTTCTAATCTGCAATTGATTAGAAGTACATACCTGCTGTCTCCGTTGATTGGATCCATGATAGAACCAACAGAACAATGGAGAGTCGCATTGTTTAGAGCTTGTTAACACTTTTGACTCAATTCTGTATTGGATTTATACTGGTAAAATAAACTGATTTGTCATCCTTTTTGCCTGATATCGATTGACACGTTGGCACTGATTAGATAAGGATCAGGGCAATGGGATTAGGGTAACGGGACACGTGAAAACTGATAGGCTGATTACGTGGAACATGGGCGGTGCGAAGGGCCACGTGTCATGATAACAAGGGAAAATGATGACAAATTCAACCATTTCACCTTTCGGCTTCTGACGAGAAGAAACAATCTAAAGAAAATCAATGCGATTGTTGATTGTTCTGCTGGCTATATCATGGAGCCAACAACTGAAAGCAGCAGGTATTCCCTCGAATCACTTGAAAACCAAAAAACTAATGAAAACTTTTAGAAAACCACATTGCTCCGATCGTCGCCGACCTCTCAATCATCGCCAGATTGATCAATGGCATCGCCCTGCAATCTGACTTCATGCGCAGTTCCCAGAACATGAATCCTGTACTCGCTGAACTTCTGAACATCGGAGATCCCAATGCCATCCCGGAACTAGTCAAGATCAAGGTATCCACTTTGTCAGCAGATGTTCAAGGCCTTCTGGAAGCTGTCAAGAACCTACCGGCAAGCACTCTACGACAAATCAACCCAGATGCCGTCAAAATGTTGAGAAGGATTGATGTAGCAACTATCGATAGGGCCTTGCAAGTCAGCACTTCCGATCTGCGTTGGAAATGGCTTAATGCTAGGAATCTCGCCGATGTTCTTGTTTCTGAAGAGTTTATTCTTGCGGTTACCAACTTGAAGTACGTTATGAAGGCCGGCGGCGAATTGGGCTCCGTGGAAATGTGGGACAACATGAAGTCACTTACCAACTACACCAACCACATAACGAACCTGTTTCGAGAATTGAGGAATCGAAATTTGGACCCGTTTGAGAGCTTGAATGGTACCAAGGAGCTGCTCAAGGATTTTGCAAGTTCCGCACAGAGTGTCAGAGAGTACGAGAAGTTTCTGGATTCTCTACAAACACTTGTTCAAGCGATCAGCGATGCAAAAACATTGGCGACAGAGCTGGATCCGATCATCAAAAAGAGTCAGACGATTTCGATCGATAACAAGACCCTGGAAGCAGTCAAGACTGCGTTTTCCACTCCAAACGACAAGAATCTGGCTGCTGGATTACCCAATGGAGGCAGTGATCTGAAGACGTTGTTCGATGATCTGAATGGGAAATGGCTGAAGGATCAGTTTAAAGGAAAGGACATGAAGATGTTGGTCACTGCTCTGGAGCCTCTCAAGAAGTTCTACGAGACACTGAAGCCGGTGGAAGACAGTTGGAACGAGTTGAAGAAGTTCCCGGAAACACAGCAAGTCGTGGAGAGTGTTACGAGCCTTTTGCAATACGGGAAACTTCTGAAACCTGAGAATCTAACTGCCCAGGCCAATGCAAGCTCACAATGCACACCTCCAACCTTTCCAACGGGTGCCGCTGATAACCTCGAGAAGTTTGAGACTTTCTATCAAGGATTGGACTACTTCGACGCTCAACTCTCGCCATTCAAAAGTGCTTTGGAGCCCGTCAAGGCGTCCCCAATCAGTGCCAAAGTCGAAGCCTACAATTGGGACTCTCTCGCTCTCCCAGTCGGTGTAGGAGAAGAGGAGATGAAGAATATCACCAATCAACTACGTTCCAACGCGGATTTCGTGGAGATTGCGGATTTCCTGATAGCCTTGGCCGACGCTCTGAAGAAGATTGATTTGGCGGAGATCAAGAGAATGCTCAGTTTCTACGACTCATCTTCAGATGTTCAACGCACATTTTTGGGGATCGGATTGCCGGGTTTCATCGGCTGCCTCAATACTTCAAACTTTGATTTTGATGCCACTGAAACATTTGCTCGTTTTGATCAAAACTGGAGAGTCCTCAAGTCTCAAAGCAATGCCGAAGAAGCGTTCAAGTCGTTGACAACAGCTATCGAGAAGCTGACAAGTACGGAGAAGAATTTGAAGAAAGTGGTGGATGGAATGAAGACGGGCAGTAGACGGCGAAGAAGGAGTGCATCGGGTCCAGGAGCAAAGGGACTTTGGAAGCTGGAAAACTCGAATGAACTGGCCAGAAATCTCGGGAATGGAGTGCAGGCTTTGAGGGAGATGAGCGAAGTGTTCGTGCATCAAGACAGAGTCAAACAAGTCGCCAGGTCGTCAGCTGAAGTGGACCGAGTAATTCGATCGATTCCCAAGATGAATGCGATGTGGACAGTGGAGAATAAGACGGCTCTTGAGAACTTGGTGAATGAGGTGAATTCCCTGAATCAGAAGGCTGGATTGGAGAAGAACAGGAGTCTGGAGAAGACTTGGAAATTGTTCGGAGAGGCACAGATTGTTCATGGAGCTCCAGTGGACTCACGTCTTCTTGTCAACCTGGTCTATGGAGTTTTGGAGAAGCACAACAAAGCCGAGGTGAAGACGGGAGCAGTGGCGTTCAAGGATTTTCCACCTCTTCAACTGAACTTTGCATCCGGGAAGCGCAACTCTCTCCGGGCCTCTTTCTCGATGCTCAATACTCTCACCGCCTTCTTCGACGGCTTTTTTCCAAGGCCAACAAGGTGAGAACAACCTCTTTTCAGGGTTCCCAGTAGCCATAGCTTCATTTTCAGTGCTCCAACACTAATCTCCACGGTTGAACCCTCCACCTCCTCGTCGTTTCCCGTCTACATTGGAATCGGTGGTGCTGTCCTCTTCCTTCTAATCCTGCTTGCCGGTTTCTTCGCCTTCCGATTCTACCGAAACCACAAGCTATGGAAGAATCGAGAGCGCTTCTGGATCTATGATGTGAGTTCTAGGATACTTAAGCTGACTCTGGAAACATGGGAACCATCTCTTTCCAGACACTGAAACATGACGATGCTGAAAAAAATTTCTGGAAGCATATTATCAAGGAGGAAAACAAGGAAGTGAAGACGATGGTGAAAGCAGGGAAGATTGTCAACTACTACCTCGAAATGCAGACGCCCTTGCATCTTGCCGTGGATGTTTTAGCGACTGATTTGGTCGAGTATCTCATCCGACACGGAGCCAACACAAAGGCCGAGTCGTACTTGCATGAGACTGCCGAGCAGATGACGGATCGGATGTTGAAGAAGGAGAAGTTGAAGCCTTCCTGGCCGGAACTCGAAAAGATCTCGAAGATTTTCAAGAAGTATAAGAACAAGAAGTTCAAGCCGAGTGAGTTCTCCAGGTCCTAAAGGCCCCAAAACCTGTTCATCTTTCAGCGATCCCCGAACTGTTCCCATACACGCTGTTTTCGGTGGTCTCTACTAATCCACAAAACCCGGTGATGCTAGCTTTCTTGGAAAAGTATCTGAATAAATCGATCAAACCGGCTGCCCACTACACAACATGTACGCATATCGTTGTGGAAGTTGACGAGCAAGGAGTCTATCACTACCAGGGAACGAGCCATGAGGATCTCATGACCTTTTACTATGTGTTTTTCGGGTGAGTTTGAGTCTCAAAACAAGCCACTAGACCTTTACTGACCTTTACTGACTGCCTGATTCCAGAAAACAAATCGTGGTGTCTCCGAAATGGCTCGAATTGTGTTTAAAAGACGAGCGCAACTTCTACAAGGACTACGAGTGTCGTGTGACCCAGGTGGAGTTTGATGGAAAGGTCTATTCGACACTGGACAAGGTCAAGGAGTTTGCTCGAGGCCGTCATCTTCCGTTTGGCACCGGAATCCACATCAACAACTTCACGCGACTCCGCAAGAATCTCAACGAAGGCGAGGAGAGTATCATGGACTTGATTAAGAATTGGGGTTTCGCGTATAAAGAGCGATTCAAGGATCCGAGATGGGACTATTTGCCATTGGAACCCAAGCCGGAATTCACAAAGCCCTACTATCGCCCGGATCTGAAAGCCAATTGGATTGTTTATGATGATGAGGTAGTGAGGATTCCAGGATTCATTGAAACCTAAAGTTTCAGAACCTGGACAACTGTGAGCATGAAGTGGCTGGAACCAAACTCGACGACTTCCACATTATGTCATACAGAGAGTTCACCGGATACCTTCTGGACATGAAGATGACCAATGGCAACAATGTCACACAGTTCCCGATCAAGGAGACCAAGACCACCAAGGCTACTGTTTCCAACTCCAAAACCAACTCGGCCCCCACTCCAACTTCTGTCGCCTCTACGAAGCCCTCCACTACCTCTAACAACCCTAAAAAGTAGCTTTATGAATGAATGATAGGGTTTTGTATAAATGTTTGATGTCTCTTAATAGAATAAAGGTCTCGAACGCCTTAGATTGTTCATTTTATCGTTGTCGTTCACTCGTAGAACCGTAGAAGCCAATAAGTTTTGCATACACTTGCGATTCTTCTGTTCACTGCCTTTCCAGTTAGCACAACACCAAGAATACAGGGAAACTCAAACTCTCTTTATTCAAAATCAGACCCATAAACAGTTCAAATCACTCCATCCTTCCTTGACAGATTCCAGAAGGCCTTGAACATCTGTGGACAACGTGGATACCTTGATCTTGAGCAGTTCCGGGATGACATTGGGATCTCCGATGTTCAGAAACTCGGCGAGCACAGGATTCAGGTTTTGGGAAGAGTGCATGAAGTCCGATTGCAGGAAGATGGTGGAGAGGTTGGTGATGATCGAAGCGAGGTGGTTTTCTGAAGGTTTTCATTGGTTATCTGAGTTTCGAGTGATTAGAGGGAATACCTGCTGCTTCCATTGGTCGGATCCATGATAGGACGAGCAAAACGATGAAGATTAGCATTGGTATACTGTTTTTTCCTATTAGAGCCGCCAAATTGTGAAATGGTTGGGTTTGTCATCCTTTTTGCCTGATATCGATTGCCACGTTGGAACTGATTAGATAAAGATCACGGAAAGGGATTAGGGTAACGGGGCACGTGAAACTGAAAAGCTACATGGGACCGATGACGTGGAGCTTTTCTCCCTCCTGCGAAAACCTCATAATTTGTGGAACCCAAAACCTTTATTACGAGCTAGAAGTATGAAAAACCAATACAAAGCCCTATTATTCATACATAGAACTACTTATTGGGACGACGTGGATATCTTGATCTTGTGCTGTTCCGGGATGGCATTGGGATCTCCGATGTTCAAAAGTTCAGCAAGCACAGGATTCAGGTTTTGGGAAGTGTGCGTGAAGTCCGATTGCAGGGTGATGGTGGAGAGGTCGGTGATGATCGGAGCGAGGTGGTTTTCTGGAAGTTTCCGTTGGTTTTTTGGTTTTCAAGTGATTAGAGGGTTTACCTGCTGTTGTCATTGATTGGCTCCATGATACGACCAGCAGAACGATTGAGAGTCGCATTTGTATTATAACTTGACTATCCTCTTGATTTTTTCATTAGCCGAAAAGTGAAATGTGAAGTGAAGTTGGATTTGTCATCATTTTTCCTTGATATCATGACACGTGGCCTTCGCGCCGCCCATGTTTCACGTGTCCCGTTACCCTAATCCCCTTTCCCTGATCTTTATCTAATCAGTGCCAACGTGTCAATCGATATCAGGCAAAAGGATGACAAATCAGTTTATTCTACCAGTATAAATCCAATACAGAATTGAGTCAAAAGTGTTAACAAGCTCTAAACAATGCGACTCTCCATTGTTCTGTTGGTTCTATCATGGAAACAATCAACAACAACAGCAGGTATGTACTTCCAATCAATTGCAGATTAGAAATGGAAACTTCCAGAAAACCACCTCTCTCCAATCATCACCGACCTCTCCACCATCGCCCTGCAATCGGACTTCATGCACTCTTCCCAAAGCCTGAATCCTGTGCTCGCTGAACTTCTGAACATCGGAGATCCCAATGCCATCCCGGAACTGCTCAAGATCAAGGTATCCACGTTGTCCGCAGATGTTCAAGGCCTTCTGGAAGCTGTCAAGGAAGGATGGAGTGATTTGAACTGGTTTTGGGTTTGATTTTAAATAAAGAGAGTTTGAGTATTCTTGTTTGCTTGATTGTTTGATAAGTGAGAAAACAAAACAGATTGGCTTCAATCAAAAACGAGTTCCACAAGAGTTCTACGACATACTAGACCCAGAATAAAGGTTATGCAAAGCATCCCGAACAAGAAAGATACCAATCTTTGAAAGAATATATCTAGGATCTAGGCAAGAATCCTAGCTTCTATTGTTCCGTATTCGAGGAATCGGATCGGATCGGTTAGGATTCTCTAGGCATCCAGAAAGAACAGGATAGGGAATTTGAAATTGAAGTTGCAATTTCCAAAACCATCATTTTTTGCAGATGAGGTTGAGAACTTGTGGAAGTTATGGAACAGTGAAAGTTGTGGTTATCATGAGTTTTGGCTTGGACCTCTAACTTTCATTGAAAAGTATGAAATCAAACTAAAACCATTTGAAAGTGTTCTGCATAGAAGTTGTTGATGAAATGAGGACTTTGAAACAGAAAAAGTTATAGTTACCAATTCTACCACTCAATCAATGTTCAAATGTCTATTTCCATAAGTTTTTAGAAGTTTTTAAAAACAGAAAATGGTTCAGTTCAAAACTCACTAGACACTCCACTCCGAATCCTCTTTGATCAAGATATCCTAGAGAAACACGCTTTCTTGATCTTTTCATTGTACCTGCGATGAATCTCTGAGATATGTACCGCACCTGGATCATTCTCTAGTGAATCCTCTAGTGGATCTCCAGATTCGAAAGACTTTTCTAGACCTCTCAAACTCAAATGAACCCCCTGAAACCCACCATCACCCTCAAACAATCCCTTATTCTCTTCACCTCCTTTATCCTTGTAATCCTCCTATACTGTTTCACTCGAACACCTGAAATCCCCAAGTATGCAGCAATGGAAACGGACATCATTCATACTCAAGATATCAATGATTCCATTGTTATCAGTGATCGGTTAGGAAGTTCGAAGTTGAAGCTACGGGTCTCTCACGCCTTTATCAATTCGGTGTATTACTATCCCAAATCCAAGTCGTAAGTGACCTCCTAAACATTGGCCCTAACAAATCCTACTCATGTTAGACTTGGAGACAACGCAATCGCCTTCAATATGGCGATAGATCAACGGAGTCATAGTATGGTGAATCATACCTTCAAGGTAGTGTCTTCTAATAACACGATAGCTCAAGAATCGTTGGCTACTTCACAAGCAGAAGGAATCGGATCCTGTCGGTATACCACATTGATGGCTAGAACGATTGGGGTTGAGAATTTGAGAAAGGTGGAGATAGAGTCGGATGGGGTGAAAGTGGAGGTAAGATTCTTACCTCTGTAAGAAGAGGTCCTGTTTCAAAAGTTGGATTTCCTAGAGTTTGGGGGAGATTGGTGATGGGACGCCTTTGTTCTCTGAAAGTATAGTTTTGTCTACGGATTCAATGTGCAGTGCAGGAATTAGGTTAATCAGCTATGAATGGAAACAGTGATCATGGACCCCCAGGCCAAAATAAGAAACTTTACTGTAACAGGGAAAACTAGGGACCCAACAATGTTACTGCAACAAAAATTTTGAAAAGATTCAGTTACTGTTCCAAAGACAAACCAAGAAACATTGATGATCTCAAGAAACAGTATACACGGCCCAGAATGATACATAATCTAGAATGAGGCATGGAAATTGTCACTGTTCCAAAAACAAACCAAATAACTTTGATGATCTCTAGAAACAGTAGTCTATCTCTCTAAACTTGTAGCACTTTTCTTGCAGATCCCGTTCAAAATGGCCCGCTACACAGCCCCAAAACCCGTCATCATCTGTATCTCCCCACAATTTGTCGCAGAGCAGTGGCAAATGTTTCTGATGCATGTACATGTTGCTAATCGGTAAGATTCTACTGAATTCAACGAAGATCAAAACAATCGAGGTTCCATTGTTGTAAAGATCACTGTGAAACAGAACATTGCTAGATTTTCTGTTTCACAAAGTTTAGGTTACCTTATCTGGTGGAAAGTTGTTCATTACGAATCCTGTTTCATATCTAACTAAACTATCCCTTCTTTCTAATCGGTAAGATTCCAATGAAGTGAGGACTGGAGCATGCACAAAAGGGTCCAGAATTGAAAACCTGAAATAAAAGTTGTGATAAGGTTTCTATGAAACAGGAGAAAGAAAAAGACCTTTTCTGTTTCACAAAGTCTAGATGAATTCAGTGATAAGACTATGTACTGCTCACTGAACATACCCGAAACACCGAAAACAATTTGTCGCAGAGCAGTGGCAAATGTTTCTGATGCATGTGCATGTTGCTAATCGGTAAGACAATTCAAAACGAAACGATCAAAACAATTGAATTTCCATTCTTGAAAAGATCACTGTGAAACAGAACATTGCCTCAATTTCTGTTTCACAAAGTTTAGACTACATTTCTGGTAGTTTTAGAGTTCAATAGATACGCACCTCCAATCACTAAACTATCCCTTCTTTCAAATTGGAAAGATTTCAATGCTGATGGATTAACTGGACAATTTGAAAATAAGCCGAGATTGATGACCTGAAATGAAAGTTTTGATAAAGTTACAGTGAAACAGCAAAAAGATACCTTTTCTGTTTCTCAATGTCTAGATGAACTCAATGATAAAACTGCTGCGTCATTAGAGACGGTACCCCATACATCAAAACCCTCTGCTTCCAGTTTCGGTGCCCACCTGCACGTGTACGTGACATCAATGATAGAGTCATATTTCGAATTGATGAAGGAATACGAGCAACAGGGCTACATGACACTGGATTTCTGGTTGAGGATGAAGTTTATGGAGGCACAGACCCCTTATTTTGAGCCGAATGAGAATGTGGAGTGGAGGAATCAAGCGGGCGCGGAGACCGATTGTTTGTTGCAGTATAAGGTGAGTCTAGAGGGGTTTAGAAGGGTCATTGGAACCTTGTCTAATTCCAGGAAGCCGCAGAATACATAGCTTTCTTCGATATGGACGACATTCTCTTCCCTAAAACGTATCCAACCTATCTAGAAGAGTTCAATGCAGTACTTTCTGAACATCCCGGAACCACATACATGTTCTATGGCCGGAGAGAGCATGAATTCGTGAAAGCCGAGACACTTTCCGAGTTCAGTTTCACAGAGTTAGTCGCCAGTTTGAAGTCCTCCAAAACAGTAAAGAGAGGGAAGGTTGTGGTGAGACCCGAGGCGTATAACTCTACTTGGATTCATTATAGTAAACATGTAGGTTTTGAGAAACGGTACGTCTTATATCGCTTTCAAATTAGGATTCAAAGATTTCAGGGTGAACGTCACAAGTCCTACTTTAGTGCACGTTCAATTGCCAGTTGATAAAAATGGGAAAAAGAACAACTCGAGGAATCTTTGGAAGATAGAATTCGGACCCCTTAATGAAACGATAAGGGAGGAAGATGTAAAGAAGATAGAAGAGGACATAACAAGAATCAAATCCCTCACCAACATAGCTGCCCTTTCCTACTACCTCCCATCCAAAGACTTCTACCTCCCTATTGTCTTCAAATGCTATTATGACGCCTTTTACGGACCTGCATTCGTCGAGAAAAAAGGAGTTCGTGGCTGTCCAAACGCAGATTTCTGTGAACTACCGCAAAGAGAAGATTACAAGTGTGTACATTCCGATGCAAAGTACTTCTCGGGACCTGATATGGAACCGGTGACTTATCACTTTTGGAGAGATGCACATTGGTCTAGGGATATTGGGTGTTATCAATAAATACATGCTAACTTTAAAATTATCAAATGTTAAGGAAAAACTGATGAATTTGAAAAAATTTGAAACTCAAAATTTCCAAAATTTTTGCATTTTTGCTGAAAAATCATAATTTTTCAACAGAGCATAACTTTTTTCAATGTGAAGATTTTCAAAGGGTTTTACATGCAAAATGTGCAGAATTTCCTTCTCTATAAGTTAACAGTTGATTTTTTTTTGTAAAAATCATGATATTGACAAATTTCCAAGAAGAATTGAAAGACCAAAATCCAGTTGTCAATGAGAGAACTTTGAAACAGGAAGGAAATCGATCCATTCTCATTTTTTTTTTGTTTTTCAATTTGCAAGAATTTGCCGATTGATTTTATGTTAAACGGAATAGTTATAATGAGGTGTAGAAACCGGAAATTTTAGAAAAAAGATCGTCAAGCTCAATGATATCAAATCCATCAATGAAGCAAAACATTAGGAAATTCATTGCAACCGAAGTTCTTATTTCTTGAAAAAACGAGTACCCAACTAGCTAAAAAGTTGTCTACACTTCCAAAACCTTTTTATGTTAAATTTTCATCGTAAAATTACATTCGCTGGATCATTCTTTGAAAAGACAATACTTTGAAACAGTAACTCTAGCCATTCTTTTCTTATTTCTTCTTCTTGTTCTATATTTTGAAGTGTGTAGTTTGGTTTGGAATCTATAATCTAGATTCTAGATTATAGAATCTCAAATCTGAAATCCCCTTATATCAGACAATAGAATAAAGTTCTTATGCATAGATTGAGATTCACCGAAATGATCCGTATCTATATTGGAAGATCAGAAGATGAGGATCAGAGGGTGGATGTGTGTGTACATGTTGTTCGTCAATACTGGAATGTATGAGTTACTGTACTTTTCTGTTTCAGGTGAAACATGTTTTTCCAAGTATGAGTAGTTTTGTATCACTTTTAGGACAATGTATACAAATTGAGAATGGGAAAAACAAACTTCAACAATCTTAGATTTTGGGAGTAATGATTTCTCTTGTTTTTCATAAGTACCCACTGCTCCATGAAGTTTTGTGTCAAAGTTCTGGTCTGTACCTTTTGTAAGATCAGAGGATCAGAGAGTGAATGTATGTTTTGTTGTTCGATTCCCGGAAAGTACTGAAACGATAAGGTTCCTGTACTTTTGTGTTACAAGTGAAACATGTTATTTTCGAAGAAAAGAGTGTTGGTAATATCAATAATGCCTTTTGGAATATCAATAGATGAGATTCAGAAAGGTTGTGCCCATTTTTATCAATCAATGTCCTGGTACGATTGCTATGTATGGGTTGCTGTACTTTCCTGTTTCAATTGATACATGTTTTTCTGGGACTAATTGATTTTGGTAGTTTGTATACGCTAATCCCGTTTTCAGTAAACAGAGAGTCATTGACTCTGCAGTTCCCGATCCCCAGGTCCCCAACATCTTCTCCTCGCTAAATCCAACGGGATAGCCAAGCCACACTATCGGATCTCTGACGTCGTGCGGGACGCACGACAAGAGAAGAGAAAGATAGGTATCTAGAAGATCTGTTCAAATATTGCCGATCCTTCTTCTCTTACGAAGAATATTGTGTTGTGTCGTACAGAAAGGTATCCTGATCTTGAACGAAATAAGATTATGTATCGTAGGGAAGGCAGAAGATCATTTCAGATACTCAGAAGTTGAAAATGGGAAGTTTTTGAAACAGAAGAGGTTAGAAAATATGGTGTATTGTTGTTTTTCTAGCACACCGGCACAATGATCATTACCAAAACAAATATCTTCTGACATGGAGTTTCTGAAACAGTAAACAGTGAAGCTTATCAAGTTCCATGAAACTGGAAGATCAAAACTCACTGTGAAGTTTAGTGGTTGCAACCAGGTCTGGAATACAATTGCTCTTTGAATGAACTTCTTGTTATTCTAAGCCATTTGAAACTGGAAAATGTCTGCTTTTCAAAGCAATGACTATAACCAGTCTAGAGAAAAAGCTTTCTGTTTCAAATTTATCACAATAACAGGTTTATTTTTCAGTTTACTAGTGCATCGTTCGGTGTTTTCATCATTCAGCCACAAAAGTGATGAGCCAATCATGACTCGATCAAAAACGAATGATTTATGAAGCTTTTGAAACAGTGGTCATCATCCTAACTAATAAACTATCAGGTTTCCTGTAATGATGAAGTACATTTCTCGTTTTTTTCGTCGTACCCAAGGCACCTATTGATATCAGTAGCATTGCAATGAACTTGTTAGTCTTTTGAAACCGCGATCTTTCAGGTACTTTCACTGTTTCAACATGTCCTCAATTTGGAACTCCATTTCGAAGAAACCAATGCGATTTGCAATGTTACTTCTTCTCTCTTTTTCAACGATGAATGTCCGTATTGTAAGCTCAAAAGGTCCTGAAATGATGGTTTAAACTTTTTTATTCTACAGTTAGCGAGTACTAGCTCCCACAAACCATCATGATCATTATAACCCAACTGAAACAGAGAAGCTCTTCAAAAACAGTAGATTAGGAGTTGTTGATAAGAATAGGCTTCTGTTTCAAAACCATTACATTTTCGGGTTTCATTCGGAAGCTACTAAGAACAGTCCGAGGATAATAGATCCATTTTTTCAATTAGTCAATGTTTTCTGTTGGTTATGGAGTTCAATGATAAGAATATGCACAACTCACTTGCTTACTATCTTTTAGGTAAACTTTTCAGCTGTATCAATTTTTTGAAACAGTGAAATCCTTGAAAACCAATGCAAAACAGTTTTTGTTTTTCTGTTTGAAATTTCCCATTTATCAAGCTGAATTTTCAAATTACCTATTCGAACAGTAGTCTTTTAACTCGCGCATTCAAAAACTACACCTATATCTTTCTTACATCGTCATTATGTTCATCCGGATTCCAGAAAGCAGAAACTTCATTTGAAATTGCAAAAAAAGTTTACTTTTTCAAAATCCTCACATTACGGTATCCATTTCTAAGTTACCAATGTGATCTTCAGACGCGAAACAGTAACATTCCAAAACTACACACCTTCCTCTTTAGGCTAGTCCAGCCTATCTCATTTTGATCCGCCATTCCCCTCTCCCCTGTCCATTCCGATTCCCTATTCTCTCCTGGCTTTTCACCGAAAAAGCGTAAAAAGATGGCAATCTGATCTTCCTCCTGTCTTGCCTACCTTTTCCCATCTATTGTCCCTCTTTTCCTTGCAAAAATGTTTCTGGAAGACGACGAAAAAACGGCGTTCCTCTTTCATTCCTGGTATTCCAAGGATTTCACCAAAGACTCTCCTCGAAAGTTTGCAAAGTCCAATAAGAAGTTCTTTTGGGTCTTTGCTGTCTTTCTAATCAGTTTACTCCTATTTCTAAGCAATCGGAGTACTGTTTTGACCATTGAAACTTCTGAAAGTGGAGGTCCTAAAGTTTACGATACTATCGAGCTTCATGACTTTCAAGGGAGGAGTAAGGACAAGTTACCGGTTTCTCATGCTTTTATTAACTCTGTTTATTACTATCCGACTTCTAAATCGTGAGTTTTTGTTGTTTTTTGGGCGAAATTTCACGAAAATAAGCCGATGGCCTAACTTTTGCAAAATGCAAGGGTTAGGCCACGGCCGCCGATTTGACTGGCTGCGGTTTTGCTTGGTTTTCGGCGGTTTTTGACCGTTTTTCTCGTGGTTTTTTTGCGATAAATAAGTAGAAAAAGAGTTTCTACACATAGAACACCTAGATTTCAGTCAAATTTTCAAGAATTTTTTGAAAAAAAATTCACTTTGAAAAAAAAAAAATTTTTCGAAAATTCAAATTTTTCAGATTAGGAGACAACGCGATTGGAATAGTGATGGCAATTGATCAGCGGAGTCATGAAGTGGATAGAGCAGTTTTTAACCTCATTGGAACCAATGGGAGCATGCAAATGACCACAACTTCTACTTCAACACAAACGTAGGTTTTTTGGATTTTCAAATTTTGGGGTACTGTGGGTTACTGTAGGTTACTGTAGCAGAGATTCCATGTTAGATTGTCAGTTTGTCGCTTACTATTAGCAGCAAGAATTCGTCACTACGATCTCTAAAAAGCAGACATTCTTGACATACTGTTTCAAATTTTTGACATTAGAGTTCTAAATTTCTACTTTTTGATCAGATCTAGAAAAGATGGTTCTGCTAAATACATTAGTTTTGTTTCAGAGAAGGAGTGCTATCTTGCCGGTATACCACTCTCATGACTGCTGGAAACACTGTTGCCAATTTGACAACACTGGAATTGGAGTCCAATGGGGTGAAAGTGGAGGTGAGTGTCAATAGAATTGCTGAATTCATTGGAAGTTACGGTTTCTCGAGGTTATGATAGGAATTTGAAACGGTACTTGAACTAGTGGTGTTGGTAAATGAGCGTTATCTACATTTGTAACCTTACATTTGCAAATCTTTGATTCCGGCGATTATTGAAAAAACTTTCTGTTTCCAATTGATAAGATTAGAACTTGAAACGGAGTGTAAGATGATCGGTTACCAATTGGACTATCTGATTCCGTTACTTCAAAACTTCATCGAAAGATGAGGTGAAGAGGAGATAGAAAATTACGTTATGAAAATCAATTAACGAAACCCGAATTACTGTAAATAACTGTTTCATTAGGACATCAAGAACATTTGAAACAGAGTTGAAGTTGACCATCGACAGGAACTATTCGCGATACGTTTTGAGTACTTGTCTTTCTAAACCATACATAGAACTCGAACTGTACAAATTGGCGGTGGTCTAGACTCTAGAGACTCTAAACGGGTACAACACTTATAGGTACAAGTCTATCAAAGTTTCACTGTTTCCAACTAACAACATTAGAGCTTGAAACAGAACAAAATTTGATGGTTCGTTAAATGAACGATTTCAATCTTACAAGTAAAACTGGGTCAGAATGAAAATGAACAATGCGTAGTCTAAAATCACCTTTTGAATAAATTTCACATGCAAAATCAGAAATAATTTCACTGTTCCGGCAAATCCATAAAAGCTAAAAAAGATCTCTTGAAACAGTAATTCGTTGTACAAAATCAATGTGCAAAGTATGAACTACTGAAAATAACGGTTTCATTAGGATTTGAAGACCATTTGAAACGGGATGTGAGTTGATACGTTGGGAGTTCGAAAAAGAACACTTATTGAGTATTTGCATTCACGAAACCATAAGTTTCTCGAACTGTACAAAGAGGGTGTAACCTAGAAAAGATTAGACCACGGTTTTATCGCTGATATGTAGAAGCATGTGTGACTTATCAAAGTTTCACTGTTTCCAAATAACAAGATTAGAATTTGAAACAGAATGCAAAATGCTGGGTTGATCGTTTTACATGGACTATGAGAAATAATTGTCACTGTTTCTTCAAATCCATAAAAGCTGATGAAGATCTCTAGAAACAGTGGATCTTTCACATTATATTCAAGCATTTTCCTTCCAGATCCCCTTCAAAATGGCCCGCTACACAGCCCCAAAGCCCGTCATCATCTGTATCTCCCCACAATTTGTCGCAGAGCAGTGGCAAATGTTTCTGATGCATGTACATGTTGCTAATCGGTAAGGAAATAGCAGAAAGGAATGATCATATCTTTGTTGCAAGTGTGGATTAGGAAACGCGTAATAGGTGACATAATACGTTCTCTGAGAAACCGAAATTTTTTTCTGTTTCTCAAAGTTCAGATCACATTTTTGACTTTTTAGCACACTAATAGGCGGGTTTTTTCTAACAATTTGCTATTCAATAACCGAAATTTCTCTACTTCCAGTTTCGGCGCCCACCTGCACGTGTACGTGACATCAATGATAGAGTCATATTTCGAATTGATGAAGGAATACGAGCAACAGGGCTACATGACACTGGATTTCTGGTTGAGGATGAAGTTTATGGAGGCACAGACCCCGTATTTTGAGCCGAATGAGAATGTCGAGTGGAGGAATCAAGCGGGCGCGGAGACCGATTGTTTGTTGCAGTATAAGGTTTGGAGGGGTCTATTAGGGTTATGGAACCTTGTATGATTTCAGGAAGCCGCAGAATACATAGCTTTCTTCGATATGGACGACATTCTCTTCCCAAAAACCTATCCAACCTATCTAGAAGAGTTCAATGCGGAATGGCTAACATCCCCTGATAGTAATTCCATGTTTTATGGAAGAAGGGAGCATGAATTCATTAAAGGTAGGGCCGAGGAAATCAAGATCTGATTAGTCATAGTTTCAAACTCCTCTTGAAACGAAACTTTTGAAACGGAAATTGGTTTTTGCAGCTGAAACCCTTGGCGAGTTCAATTTCCACGAGCTCGTCGATTCATTGAAGTCCTCTCCATTGGTAAAAAGAGGGAAGGTTGTGGTGAAACCGGAAAGATACAACTCCACGTGGATCCATTATAGTATTCATGATGATAACCGGTAAGCGATCAATTATATCTAGCGGTTTTGGAAAACAAAAATTCGGTTTCAAAATTGTCACTTTTTTTGAGCTAGGGTATTTGAGATAATAGGCACATCAAACGATGATTACGATACATATCATTTCTAAAATAAGGAGAACATCAGACACGGTAATGATTTTTTGCTGTTAGTACCTAAAAATCAAGTTTGCAATCCAACGTACCCACTGGAACATTTCTGTTACAGTTTCTTATTAAGAACCATTGAAACATAGCTTGTTGCTGAAGTAGTTCTGTTACTGGAGAGTTAAAAAAACCATCAGACATTGTCAAATTTTGAAACTTTAGAGTGATACAATGATTCTGAAACAGACACATAGTCAATTGGGACATAGTTTTACCTTCAATTTCCAGAACTCATTTGAAACAGGTTACCCTAGAAAGAGAAACTTCAATATCTGTTTCAAAGTTACTACTTTTTTGGAGATCTATGTAGATCGTTGTTCAATTAGTTGACTTCGGAAACCAACAAAAACTGACAATGACTTCGATCAAGGTCTAAAGTTCACGACTGCTTATGACCATTCTGATATTCAGATCAGATTTCCCTGAAACAGTGAAAATTGTGTTTCAAAATAGGCGTCTCACGAAATTTCAACGTTTTGAAGGTTTCCATTTGTACTTGAGAGATTTTTCATTCAAAAGCTTGTGTGATAAGAACGATAACTTTTCACTGGAAAACGTACTTGAAATCGTTAAGGTTTTGAACTGTAAAGTAAAATAGTAATGCTAAAACCGAAAAAAAAGGATTTGGTTATCATTCAACAGCTCAATGCTGATGTGATGTTGTGTTTTTGAAACGGAGGATAACAAAAGTGGACCTAGTTTTTTGAGAATCACTTTTTGAACCGAAAACGATAGAAACCAGACCCGAAAACCTCATTTTCAACTAATTCTAGCTAAGAAACAGTAGTTTTGATCAAAAAACAGATTCCGGAACCTTAAAAGTACAAAAAAACCTTCCGAAAACCCCCGAAAACCTCTAGCTACAGTAATCCATCCTATCTCAAGAAGCTGATTTCTTACTGTTTCGAAATTTCCTCAAACCCGTGAATCAGTGATTCAAACATTGAAGATATCTTAGATATATATATTTTTCAGAAAATCCATCACCCACCCCTCCCTCGTCCACGTTCAACGCCCTCTTCAAAAACACAGCAAAAACAACAACAACATGACATCGATTTGGAAGATGGAATTCGGACCGCTCAACGAGACAATCCGAGAAGAAGATGTTCTCGCGATTGAACAAGACATTTGGAGGATTAGGAACCTCTCAACTATCGCGGAAATCTCTGAAAAGCTTCCAAATCAGGACTTTTACCTCCCGATAGTCTTCAAATGTTACTATGACGCGTTTTATGGGCCAGCTTTCGATAAGCAGAATGCAACGTATGGGTGTCCGAATGCTGATACTTGTGTTTTACCGCAAAGGGACGAGTATAAGTGCGTACATTCGGATGCAGAGTACTTCTCGGGGCCGCATATGGAACCGGTGACTTTCCATTTTACGAAGAGGTCTAGATGGTCTTGGGATATTGGTTGTTATCAGTAAATGTCTGATAAGTATCAAGATAGCGGTGAGATGAAACATTACGTGTAAAATTCCGTTATTTGAATAGTGATCAATTTGTTTAGCATTGAATAAAGTTTGAAAATACTTTGAAACATTGGTTTTTTTGTTTGAAAAATTGAAAGTCTGATTGAGAAATTTGAGCTGGTTACAGTTTCAAGGAATGTTTGAAACAGATTGTGTTTTTTGTAGTAATAATTTGCAGTAATGTACATGAATTTCTGGTTGTAACTGAATTCCGGGCAAACACCTAATTGAATGATTTTTGAAAGTGTTCAAAAGCTACAGTTTCAATGTAACATTTTTCAAGATTATTTTGAGGTTATTTTGATAAAAACAAAGCGCTGCGAAAAACAATAGAAATGCATCGAAAAGAGCATACACAGTACTAAAAAATCACATCACTTTACCGTTTCTGAAAGTTTTGAAACAGAGAGTTTTGCATTTTTCGTAATACTGTCATAATTTGTATGGGGATTTCAAAGACTTGGGATTTTGGGGTTTCCAGCAGAACTAGTTAGATCAGTTCGAGTTCCTGGCCCACTGTCTATTACTGTTTTTTTTTCTTGATTTGAATTTGATATCGCTTCAATCATTGAAAGAATACTTATTGAGAAATTGGCTTTCGTTACAGTTTCAAAAAAGTTTTGAAACAGGTCTTGTTTTTTTGCTGTGATATTTACAAGAATTAAATTTATTTCTTCTTTTCAGCTCATGATGATCACTGTATCCCTGACAGAATTGTCAGTTTCAATGTAACATCTTCCCAGATCATTTTGAGGTTATTTCGATTGGAGGCCCGGTAGCGAAGAACAATAAAATGACCATACAATTTATCGAAAAGAAAGATCAAGCTACTGTTTCTACAAGTTTTGAAACAGAGATACACATTTGCACTTTCGGTATTACGAATGAAAGATTTGAAATTCGAAGTTAGAAGGGGTTAGGATCATTTTCAGGTCCTCGGCAGTGCCAATTACTGTCTTTTTTTCCAGTTCCCTGTTTCAAAATAAGATTTTCAGCAGCATTTTCTTCAAGTTTTCACTGATTCTTCAAGATTGGAGGTAGAATAACACAATGAGATAGATAAACGGAGTGAAGCATGTTTGTGGAAAGAACTGAAAAAGTGAATCATGCTACAGTTTCCAAAAATTTGGAAACAGGAAGCCGCAGTAATCGGTTAGTAAACGTGGATAGCGTAGATCAAACGACTTATGACTTTTGTATGCAATAGCGGCAGACTTCAAATCAGATTTGCTTCAAAACAGAAAACTATTGACAAATCGATGGAACTGAAAAGTTTCCAGTTTCAGACTTTTGTATTTTTTGCTCGATTTTTTATTTTTTAGTGAAAAATTCCAAGATTTATGACGAATTCTCCCACTGGATTGAAAGTGGCCGGGAACAGTTTTTTTTCATGTTTCGGATTCACTTCAAACTTTTATAGGGAGCATATTAGGGTGTCAGAAAACCGAAAATTTGGTCAGATTTCAATGTTATAGCTTCTCTGATTTGTGGCAGCCGCCAAAAGGTAAAAACTTCAAAACACCATAACTCGCTTCAAACTCAAAATTGTGCGAGATTGTTTCTGCAGCGTAAATAACTTGTTCATGTGTACGTTTTTCATATTTTTTTAAAATTTTCCTAATTCTAGAAATTTTTTTCTGAATTTTTTTTTTCGATTTTTTTTCATATTTTTTTTTTTGGACTAGACCTATCTGAGATTTTTTTTTCATCGAATTCTACAATCTTTATAACCTATATGCAGTTGTTTTCAAGACTCTGGATGGGCCGCCGACATTGGGAAAAAAATTTGAAAACAACCCATTTTTCCAAAAAACCTTCCAGCTGAAAAAAAAACTTACTCATTTTTGATGAAAACACATTTTGAAAAGTGGATTCTTGTAGGAAATGTCTCGCTGATCACTTTTGTAGTTGATCACTTTTTGGTTGCTCTTTTGGTTCTCGAGTTATAGACGTTTTTCCGAGACGTGTCCAAAGTTGGGGCGCGGCGGCCGGCCGGTCGGTGACAAACCGGCGGCCAAAAGTGGGGTGTGCAAGATTGATCATAAATTGGCGGTCAGGCAATATTTTAACAAATGGTCAACTGCAAAGTTGTTGAGCAAGGAATTATCTATTGATTCGTGTTAAATTCAGTTTGTGTTTTGCAAAAACAACTTGTATCGGACGTTTTGAACTTAACTGATTTTTAACAACAGATTACGTAACTATTTCAAATAATAACTTATCAAAATTAACACGAATCAATAGATAATTCCTTGCTCAACAACTTTGCAGTTGACCATTTGTTAAAATATTGCCTGACCGCCAATTTATGATCAATCTTGCACACCCCACTTTTGGCCGCCGGTTTGTCACCGACCGGCCGGCCGCCGCGCCCCAACTTTGGACACGTCTCGGAAAAACGTCTATAACTCGAGAACCAAAAGAGCAACCAAAAAGTGATCAACTACAAAAGTGATCAGCGAGACATTTCCTACAAGAATCCACTTTTCAAAATGTGTTTTCATCAAAAATGAGTAAGTTTTTTTTTCAGCTGGAAGGTTTTTTGGAAAAATGGGTTGTTTTCAAATTTTTTTCCCAATGTCGGCGGCCCATCCAGAGTCTTGAAAACAACTGCATATAGGTTATAAAGATTGTAGAATTCGATGAAAAAAAAATCTCAGATAGGTCTAGTCCAAAAAAAAAAATATGAAAAAAAATCGAAAAAAAAAATTCAGAAAAAAATTTCTAGAATTAGGAAAATTTTAAAAAAATATGAAAAACGTACACATGAACAAGTTATTTACGCTGCAGAAACAATCTCGCACAATTTTGAGTTTGAAGCGAGTTATGGTGTTTTGAAGTTTTTACCTTTTGGCGGCTGCCACAAATCAGAGAAGCTATAACATTGAAATCTGACCAAATTTTCGGTTTTCTGACACCCTAATATGCCCCCTATAAAAGTTTGAAGTGAATCCGAAACATGAAAAAAAACTGTTCCCGGCCCTTTGAAAAAAGTTCACTTTTCTCAGAGAATGCGTCTTAACCCAAAATTGAAGCTCTGAGTAATTCCATGTTTTCACACCATTTTGAAACATGAACTGTTTCAAAGTTCCTAAAGAATTTTGGAGGTTGTCATTAGTTTGATTTGTGGTTTCTCTGTATCGAAAATGAGGAATTTCAAATTTTTAGTCTTATTTGCTGAAATTTTTCAGTTTTTTCGAGTGTAACATGAAAATGATCTTTACCTACACATTGTAGGCAAAATCATTCTACAGGTCTGCAAGATACCTTGAAACATAACTTTTCTGAAAAGAAGTTCAATTTCCCATAGTAAGAGACAAACTTCACATGCCAATCCCTAGTCTCCCTCCACTTTCTTCCCTTTTTTCATTTTCCCTCCACAAGAGACTTGTCTAGATATCCATCTCATCTCCGCACACCTTTTGTCTTGTCTCCATGCAAGTTTTCATCTTCCACTTCAAGAACATCACTTTTTCTCGGTCCGGAACATTTTTGATCCATGGTTTGTGAGACGTCTAGTTGGTTATCGGAGGAGAGATCAGGGTGTCTTCTAGAGGCGAATTTTTGTATTCTGAAGACTCTCAAGTGGAGAGGAAAGTGCTAATTGAAATCAATTCGAAAATCTCACTGTTTTTAAAAGTTCATGAAAACTGATTATAAGGGTTTTAAAACAGTGAATTTTTCGATACTTTAGTTCAAGACATCAGTTTTTTTCAGGAATGGATAATGGATCTCAAATCGAAAGAATAAGTACTGTATTCACAATAGGCTCCACAACGATCTCTACAAACAGTTTTCACATGTATTCTGATTCTTTTGAAACAGAAATCGACACTAACTGTTACAGTAACCCAATCACTTTGTTCTTGAAGTCAGATAATTGAATTTGCAGGTTTATAGATGGAAAGTAATACGTGATTATAGTAACCTCACAGGTTTTGTCAAAAGCTTTATGATTTACATGAAACAGTGATAACGCGTAACAACTGCTCGCCTAATGATTCCTCTTGATTTCCGAGTGAATTGAAGTGTTTTTGAAACAGAAAATACTGATTACAAACTACAGTAATCCTTATTTTTCTATTGAGTCCATTTTTCGATATTCACAAGTCAGTCCAGAACTAGCAGAGATGACGAACTGCTCTATTAGATCTTCAACTTGTATTATAGTTTTTGGAAACAGAAAAAATTGTTCTTTTTGATTAGCAAATCTTGCTAGAACTACAATACTTTTGCTTTTGTTTTCGAAACCTAGTTTTTTGAAACATGATGTGAGAAACACTGATCCGCAACATGGTCTATTCAAATCAAAGTTTCTTTGAAACAGAAATTTATGGTGAAAAAGTACAGTAACCCTAATTTTCCCCTTGAGATCCATCTTCATTTTTTGAATTTACCATCAAACGAAACGATGCAGTGCTAGATAACAACCTCTAGGTGTATTATGGTTTTACTAAAACAGGAATATTACGCTACCTGATTGATGCCTAAAAGTGGTCCCAAAGTTCATAGCCTGTCTGAAACAGTAAAAAACACCCCCAGAAAAGTGTGTTAGCCAAACTTTTCCTTTCTTGTTTTCTAGCTTACTGTTTTACTGTTTACCCCTTTACCAAATTGATTGGTGACAATTGTCACATGTGTTCTGGATCTTCTGAAACAGAAATCTCCATTGGGAGGATTACAGATGTCTCATTTTGTCGAGAGTTTTTTCATGGCCTTCATGGAACAGTGATAACATCGAACATTGGCTTTCCAATGATGCCCTTGATTTCTGGGTGAATTGAAGTTTTTTTGAAACAGAAAATCATGCTTCCAAACTACAGTAACCTTTACTTCATTTTGAGGCATATTTTTGCAATTGCATTTATCAAGATCGACTGAATCGTATAACGACTGGATGAGCAATGCTAAATAACAATTACTACAAGCAATTATGGTTGATTGAAACAGAAATTCATAGTGCAAAAGGACAGTACTCTTCCTTTTCCCTTAGAGACCTAGTTTTTTGAAATATGTTATCATAGCAAAGGAACATTGATTCCCAATATTTTTAATTTGAATTGAAACTTTTCTGGAACAGAAATTCATAGTCAAAAAGTATATTGGCCCCTATTTTTTCCTTCGAGATTCAGTTTTTAAAATTCCCTAGACACCGACTACACATTGCTAGGTAAATATTACTCGGGGAATCATGGTTTTGTTGAAACAGAAATCTCTCCAAACATCTGAGTTACTGATGTCTAAAACTGATCCCAAACTCATAGCTCCCATGAAACCGTAAAAAAACACCCGAAAAAATGACGTTGTTTTGTTCTCCAGGTGTCTGTTCTATTGTTCCGCCTCTCCTCTCCAGGCTATCTAGCTAGATTCCTAGCTAGATTCTCCCTAGATACCGATCCCCGTTTCGATCCTCCAAAATTTGCCAATTCTCCCCAATTTTCGACGCCAGAAAGATCAAGATCTCACCTTCCTTCATTTTCCCGTCTTTCTCATTTCCCTTTGAAAATGAGACTCCAGAATGAGGAGAAGTTGCATCTGATATTCGAGGACGACACAGAACCTTTAGAAGCCCCAATTTCATCCAGAAAACTCCAAAGAGTCCATCAAAAACAGAGAATCTACCTGTTATCAGCGATTCTTCTACTGGTGTTCTTTTTGTATGCTTCTACGAATCCGGACACTTATGAGGGCTTCAAATTAGGTTTTTCTGAACCTTCTGAACCTTCTGAAACGTCTGCAGAACCCTCAAAACCCTCGGAACCTGTAAAACCAGCAAAAATCCCCAAAACAACTACCACCACCACTGAAGCCCCACTGCCTCCTTTGAAGCCGGGTGTTTTGGAGGACCCAACTAGAAGATTGACGAGGATTTTACCGGTTTCTCATGTGTTTATCACTTCTGCGTATTATTATCCTACTTCTAAATCGTGAGTTTTCAAAAAAATCAAAAAATTTTGAAAAAAAAACTTCGAAAAAAAAAATTTTTTTTCAAAATTTTTTTTTCCCAAAAAATTTTTTTTTCAAATTTCTGAAAAATTACTTTGTTTCTAGCTCAATAAAGTCTAAAATTGTATTATTCAACCAGTTTCTAGTCCTTCTACCCCCTAAAACCATGATTTTTCAGCCTCGGCCCTAACGCCATCGCCCTGACAATGGCAGTTGATAAGAAGAACTTTGATATCAAAAACGCTAATTATAGCGTTGTTGGAAGCAATGGAACACATTCAGAAAAGGCTTTGGCTACTTCGCAAGTGTTAGTTTTTAGTTTTAAAAAAATTTGGTTTCAAAATTTTGATTTGAGGTGGAAATTTGGAACGCGTAGTATTTCCGTGCATGTTTTGTGATCCATAGCTATTTTCAAACGGCGATATCAGGGTTACCGTAGGAGATAGTAAAAAGTTGTCAACTAACAAAATGTAGGAAATTTTAAGGAGATCATTTTGTTAGTTGATACCTTTTTGATATCGTCAATGGTTGTAGAGATACAGCCGTTCTTAGCAAGAATGCACTGTTTCAATGAAAACGTATGAGAACTAGGGGTGGCTAGGAAACTTATTGGTCGGTAAGGATGTTTCGCCTTTAGTGCAGAATTACAGTTTTTACAATTTGAATGCAGATATCTATCTACCGTTCCAAAAACTAGATTTGAGGGATCAATTTGGAACTTTTCCTATTCCTCCCCATGAATGATCCTCAGCAAATTTCAAACGGTGATATCAGGGTTACTGTACGAGATGACAAAAAGTTGTCAACTAAGAAAACATAGCAAATTTTACGGAGATCATTTTGTTAGTTGACAACTTTTCAATATCTCTAACGGTTCTTGAGATACGAGCAAGTTAGAGTGTCCTGTTTCGAAAATATGATATCAGAACTGAGGGTGGCTAGGAAAGTAATAACACAGAAAATTTATGTATTATTAACTTTTGAAACCCATTCTAACGCTCAGTTTTTCCGTTTTCAACCTGATTTTTGGTTTTCCGGAGAAAAAAGCAACAAGTTAGCTCGTTTTCCAATGTAGCAGAATGGTTACTGTAGTTTACTGTATCACAGCTAACATATGACATTGCAGAATTATTTTTCTTTGATATATTGATGATTGCACAATCTGAATAAGCTATTCTTCCAGAGAAGGAGTCCCAACATGCCGATACACCCCTGCAATGGCTAGAGCAAACACTGTTGCCAATTTGACAAAGTTGGAAATGGAGTCTAATGGGGTGAAAGTGGAGGTTAGTTGCCTTATTGCTAGGGTAAGATGTGGACGCAATACTGTCCACCAGAAATCAGATAACTTTAGTACTAATTGAAACAGTTCGAAAATTCTAGCTAATTCAATGAATACAATGTTCCACTAAAGTACCAGGATACTTTGAAAATCTCTAGAAACAGTTACATTGTTTCATGTTTTGTAGGGTTATCAAGGAGTCACTGTTCCACTAGAGTCCCAAAACCCATTGATTCTTTCTAGAAACAGTATGTTTTTCAATTGATCCTCATCCTATTTTCCTTACAGATCCCTTTCAAAATGGCCCGCTACACAGCCCCAAAGCCCGTCATCATCTGTATCTCCCCACAATTTGTCGCAGAGCAGTGGCAAATGTTTCTGATGCATGTGCATGTTGCTAATCGGTAAGAAAAAGGACACGTACATACGATACGACGAACTATTAGAGAGTCAAAGAGCTCTAGTTTTACTAGAACTTTGTGAAACTGAAAACAATTTTTTTTCGGTTTTTCGAGAAGTTCTAGAAGTTAGCAGTCAGTCAGCATTCACACTGAAACGATGAAAACAGAGATCAGTAGAATGGGAATGTGAAACTGGAGTTTTAGGAAAATTTGATATGGTTATTGAAAAGACACGACTAGTAGAAAGTTCTCAACTGTTTTTCTAATGAAACTAATTCAAAACAGAAAGTAACACATGTATGTACAAAATGTTCTGTTTCTCTATAACCAAATGACCTTTTTGACAATGTATTTTCTAATTGCAGTAACAGCTATCGTTTACCATTTTCTGAAAATTGAAAACAGTAAGAAAATCAGTTTGATTAGTTTGTTGTGAAACTGAAAATGTTTACTGTTATTTGCAAAAAGTTTAGAAAATCACTAAAAACTAGAAGATCGATGGCTCAGGAGTTTTAAGAAGTTTTAGAATATCAATCTGTTTTGGTTGATGATTGAAATCAGAACTACATGAAATAAGAAGTTGAAAATTTGAAACTGAAAACTTCCTGTTTCAAAACACCAACTTACCCAAATGTTCCAATCTATCAATCAATCTACTGACGATTTGAGCCAACCAACAAAACCCTCTGTTCCAGTTTCGGCGCCCACCTTCACGTGTACGTGACATCAATGATAGAGTCATATTTCGAATTGATGAAGGAATACGAGCAACAGGGCTACATGACACTGGATTTCTGGTTGAGGATGAAGTTTATGGAGGCACAGACCCCGTATTTTGAGCCGAATGGCAATATTGAGTGGAGGAATCAAGCGGGCGCGGAGACCGATTGTTTGTTGCAGTATAAGGTTTGGAGAGTTCTATCGGGATCTTTGGAACCTTGTCTAATTCCAGGAAGCCGCAGAATACATTGCTTTCTTCGATATGGACGACATTCTCTTTCCCAAAACCTATCCAACCTATTTAGAAGAGTTCAATGCGGAATGGGTGAAACAGGAAAACACGACTGCTTTGATGTACGGAAGGAGAGAGCATGAATTCATCAAAGCCGAGTACATGTCCGAGTTCAGTTTCACTGAACTCGTAGATTCATTGAAGTCCTCTCCAGTAGTAAAACGAGGAAAAGTGGTGGTGAAGCCATCCGGCTACAACTCCACGTGGATTCACTACTCTCAAAATGTTGATAAAAGCACTAGGAATCTCGTAGAATCCCCTACACTAGTCCATGTTCAACGCCCCCTTCAAAAACACAGTAAAAACAACATGACAACGTTGTGGAAGATGGAATTTGGACCGTTAAACGAGACAATCAGGGAGGAAGATGTTTTAGCGATTGAAGAGGACATTTGGAGGATGAAGAACCTCTCAAAAGTCGCGGAGATTGCTAAGAAGCTTCCTAGCTCTGATTTCTACCTCCCTATAGTCTTCAAATGCTACTATGACGCGTTTTATGGGCCTGTTATGGTGGAGAAGACGGGACTTTTCAATTGTCCGAATGCGGATCTTTGTGATTTACCACAACGGGAGGAGTATAAGTGTGTACATTCGGATGCTATGTACTTCTCAGGGCCGCATATGGAACCGTTTACTTATCACTTCTCGAATACCTCATTCTGGTCTAAAGATATCGGGTGTTATCAGTAGATTCTAATTTTGTATGTATAGATCACTGTTTCTTCTTCGTTTCAATAATAAAGTAACAAAAATCAGAAGTCTTCTCACCCGCAATCCGCAGTACCAGATCTCCAGACACCCCAACAAATGATCCATCTGAAACCGAGAAAGCAATTGAAAACAGTGAAAACAGAAACTTCCCCTGGATGACCCTTCTTGTTTTTCTTATCAATGTGATTATCATGATCAATGGGATGAGAGGAGTTAAAAAGTGTCAGAATCCACAGAATAGTGAACTTCCTGGGGATAAGAAAGATAATAAGCAATGAAAGTGTTACAATCAGAAAAGTTTGGTTTTCGGTTTCTGGAAGTTTTCATAGGATTCTGGGTGTGTTTTTCAATAGTTTTCCGTTCGAAAGGATTTCGAATTCAATATTTACATAATCAGTACAAAGAACAATCTAAATTCAGAAGGAAAAGTTATCAATGCATATCACTCAAAGCTTCTCTGGCCCCCAGTGGGTCTTGGAGGTGGTGTACCAGTCCCTCTTGGTGCTGGAGGACGTCTAGAAGAATCTCTAGACAACTCTTCAATTGGTTCCCGGGATGGACGAAGTGGTGGAGGGGATCCAGATCCTTCTGGTTGAGGTGGAGGTCTTCTAGAAGCATCTCCATCCCCATCTTCAGGTTCTTCAGTTGGAGGTGGTGGTGGACGTCTAGAAGCGTTCTTATCAGCTAGCAGGGCCTGAAAACATCAGAAACAGTGAGGATCTGTACTTTTCTACCTGTTTACATACCTCTAGCGGCTCTCCGGATGGTGGTGGTGGAGGTGGACGTCTAGAAGAATCAGATTCAGACTCCCCTGTTGGAAGTGGAGGTGGTGTACCGGTTCCTCTTGATGCTGGAAGACGTCTAGAAGCATCTCTAGACAATTCCTCTACTGGTTCCTTTGATGGACGAGGTGGTGGAGGTGATCCAGATCCTTCTGGTTGAGGGGGAGGTCTTCTAGAAGCATCTCCATCCCCATCTTCAGGTTTTTCTGTTGGAGGTGGTGGTGGACGTCTAGAAGCGTTCTTATCAGCGAACAGTGCCTGAAAACATTGGAATCAGTTAGGAATTATCGTTTTCTACCTGCTTACATACCTCTAGTGGCTCTCCAGAAGGTGGTGGTGGAGGTGGACGTCTGGAAGAATCAGCTTCAGACTCTCCAGTTGGAAGTGGAGGTGGTGTACCAGTTCCTCTTGGTGCTGGAGGTCTTCTAGAAGCATCTCGAGACAGATCTTCAACTGGTTCCCGGGATGGACGAGGTGGTGGAGGGGATCCAGATCCTTCTGGTTGAGGTGGAGGTCTTCTAGAAGCATCTCCATCCCCATCTTCAGGTTCTTCAGTTGGAGGTGGTGGTGGAGGACGTCTAGAAGCGTTCTTATCAGCTAGCAGGGCCTGAAAACATCAGAAACAGTGAGGATCTGTACTTTTCTACCTGTTTACATACCTCTAGCGGCTCTCCGGATGGTGGTGGTGGAGGTGGACGTCTAGAAGAATCAGCTTCAGACTCCCCAGTTGGAAGTGGAGGTGGAGTTCCTGTTTCTCTTGGTGCAGGAGGACGTCTAGAAGCATCTCTAGACAACTCCTCAACTGGTTCCCTTGATGGACGAGGTGGTGGAGGAGATCCAGATCCTTCTGGTTGCGGTGGAGGTCTTCTAGAAGCATCCCCATTCCCAGCAACAAGATCCTCTGGTTCTTCAGTTGGAGGTGGTGGTGGAGGACGTCTAGAAGCGTTCTTATCAGCTAGCAGGGCCTAGAATTATTGGAATCAGTTAGGAATTATCGTTTTCTACCTGCTTACATACCTCTAGTGGCTCTCCAGAAGGTGGTGGTGGAGGTGGACGTCTAGAAGAATCAGCTTCAGACTCCCCTGTTGGAAGTGGAGGTGGTGTACCAGTTCCTCTTGGTGCTGGAGGTCTTCTAGAAGCATCCCCATCCCATCTTCAGGTTCTTCAGTTGGAGGTGGTGGTGGACGTCTAGATCCTCCTTTTCCCAGCTCTCCTGGTCCCTCCGATGGTGCAGGTCTTCTAGACACTTCTCCAGGTTCACGAGTCGGTCTAGGTGCCCCAGAGACAGCAAGAGCAGTAGCAAGTAGAAGGACAAGTATTCTCATAGATATCATGATGAGTGATACTTTCCTAGGGTTCCCCCGGGGGCTTTTATACGTTTATGAACCTAGACGATGTTGATCTGTAATTAACTCAATTTCACGTGATCATCAAAGTTCTAGAGCATCTTTGGAGGGTTAGACAGTGGGCGGGGCTTATCAGTTGTTATCAAGAGGGAGAGTTAGAGTTCAACATCAAGGTATCATTCGTAAATTACATCATTGACTGTGTTTTGTTTGACTCATGGAGGGTTCCAAACATCAACTGGGAGGGTTTGGGAGGGTAAACAATAACAAAACAAGGGGAATGATCACTTGCTATTAAAACAAACGGTGGATTGAATTTGTTGGGGACTTGGATCATAATGTGTGCTATTTGAAACGGGAAAAAAAACCAAATGGATTTTAGGAAACCTATGAAAACAGCTAGGTTTTGAGGGAAGCAAGAGAAGAGTACAGTGATCCTAACAATTTGCTGGTTGTTTTCTGTTTCGAAATGTTCACTTGTATTTCTGAATTCCTTACAATCCAATTACATCGAAATAAATTTGGAATTGGCAGGTCTTCTAATCGAAAAGTGCTAGATCTGAAACAGGAAAAGCAGTTTTAGGATCCTCTAGACACTAAATCCACGTGTTTTCCTGTTTCAGGTTCCACACTTCCGTATCATATACCACGACAACGATTAATGAGTATATGGGTAACGATCACAAAAACAACAAAACTTTGAAACAGTTGATTTTCAAAAAAACCATGAATCACTTCTAATGTTTTCACTTTCAAATTGATAACAAGAGCTCAAGAACCATTTTTTGTTATTGTGTATCCTATAAAGATCTGAACAGATGGAACTTAGGACCTTTGATAAACAAACAACTTCAAGACGTTTGTTTTTCTGTTTCAGAATGCTCACTTATTCCTTCGAGTTCCCATCAATCTAGTGTTGCAGTTTTGTATTGGGTGATCTATGTGTTTTCCTGTTTCAGATTAGACACTTTTGTACCCGGTTTTCCAACAATCAATGGATCTTGGATAAGTAACGATCACAAAAATGATAAAACTTTGAAACAGTTGACTTTTGAAAAACAATGAGTCACTCCTAATGTTTTCACTTTCAAATTGACATCAACTGCTCAACAATCATTTTTTGTTATTGTGTCTCTGCTTTAGATTTCATTTCATCATGATGTTTGGAACTTGACGATGAATCATAACAACAACTTTTGGAGCATTTGTTTTCAATTGAAATGCGATTGAATCTGGAGCATTGAAATTGTGTGTAATTGAATAGAAAAGTATGTTATCTGAAACAGAAAATTGAAAAAAATGATCTACTGTTTTGTCAATGATTCATTTCCAACATTTGCTTTTTCAAATTGCTAACAAGCGCTCAATAACCCTTGTTTTGTTATTGTTTACCATTCAAGACCCTTCCAAATGATGTTTGGAACCCTCCATGACTCAAAACACAATCAAGACGTATTATCAATGATGTAATTTACGAATGATACCTTGATGTTGAACTCTAACTCCCTGATAACAACTGATAAGCCGCCGCCCACTGTCTAGCCCTCCAAAGATGCTCTAGAACTTTGATGATCACGTGAAATTGAGTTAATTACAGATCAACATCGTCTAGGTTCAGAAACGTATAAAAGCCCCCGGGGAACCCTAGGAAAGTATCACTCATTACTATGAGAATTCTTATCCTTCTACTTGCTACTTCCCTTGCTGTCTCTGGGGCACCTAGACCGACTGGCGAACCTGGAGAAGTGTCTAGAAGACCTGCACCATCGGATGGACCAGTTGAGCTGGGAAAAGGAGGATCTAGACGTCCACCACCACCTCCAACTGAAGAACCAGAGGATCTTGTTGCTGGGGATGGGGATGCTTCTAGAAGACCACCACCTCAACCAGAAGGATCCGGATCCCCTCCACCACCTCCACCATCAAGGGAACCAGTAGAAACAGAGGATGCTACCAAAAAAGCTTCAAGAAGACCACCGGCACCAAGAGGAACTGGTACACCACCTCCACTTCCAACTGGAGAGTCTGAAGCTGATTCTTCCAGACGTCCACCTCCACCACCACCTTCTGGAGAGCCGCTAGAGGTACACAGCTAGATAAACTTAGATCCCCCTAATCACGAATTCCAATGATTCCAGGCACTGCAAGCTGATAAGAACGCTTCTAGACGTCCTCCACCACCACCTCCAACTGGAGAGCCTGAAGCTGAGGTCGTTGCTGGAGATTCTTCTAGAAGACCATCACCAAATGGCTTTGGATCCCCTCCACCACCTCGTCCATCCCGGGAACCAATTGAAGAGTTGTCTAGAGATTCTTCTAGACGTCCTCCAGCACCAAGAGTAACTGGTACACCACCTCCAAGACCCACTGGAGAGCCAGAGAAACTTTGAGTGATATGCATTGATAATTTTTTTTGTACTGATTATGTAAATATTGTTTTTGAAGCACTACATAACTATAAATCATTCAGAATACACCCTGAATCCTATGAAAACTTCCAGAAACCGAAAACCAAAGCTTTTCTGATTGTAACATTTTTATTGTTTCTTATCTTTCTTATCCCCAGGAAGTTCACTGCTCTGTGGATTCTGACACTTTCTAACTCCTCTCATCCATTTGATCATGATAATCACATTGATAAGGATAACAAGAAGGGTCATCCAGGGAAAGTTGCTGTTTTCACTGTTTTCCATAGCTTTCTCGGTTTCAGATGGGGGATTTGGCGGGAGGTCTAAAAAATCGGTACTAGGTAGAAAGTTGCACTGGTTTTGGTTACCTGTAGATGGATCCATTGATAAGAAAGTGATAGGAATTGATAGATTTTGATGAGGAGGAGAAATAACAAATCTAGCATTTTGAAAACATTAGGGTTTGATATGTAGACCACGTGAAAATGTAAAAATACTGTTCCAACTACAAGTTTTGTTCATTTTGTTGCTGACAAATGGTGATAGGAGCAACTCTCCATCAAAAACCCTTTAATGATAAAAACAGATAGAAAAGATCTACATTCTTATCTCTTACCTTGTTACTTTTTCAAAAGAACTGTCCAAGATGACCTAATTCTAATCGACCTTCAAATTACCTCTCTCCCCTTTCCACCCCTTTCCCAATTCCAATTCCTCCTCATTCTCATCAATTTGGGCGTCCTGTGGATGCCGGCTATTCTGATTTCTCTGAAGTTTTACTAGTATTTTTTGGATGTATTTTACTTACTCGGATCTTCCTATTTCTCTTCTCTGAATGCCTGTGGTTACTCTCCACCAATACTTGGCTCTCTGTTGTCCAAGTTTCCAAAGTGAACCGCTTTTGTCATGAACTTGCGGTTGCGGATGCAGATGCCTTACGGGTGAGCTTGTTGCTTTGTTTTTTGATTCATTAATGGTCTATTTGTTTAAGAATGACCTAGATATCAGTGAGTTGGCTAGATGAAAAAGTATCTATTGTTTGAGCCTCTACGACCTCTTCTCCGGTATGTGTATTTATTTTCTAGGCAGTGCAGTGTTGATACCATTTTTTCAGTCCCGAAGGTACTCGGTCCTTTTTGGGATGGTGTGGGAGAATAGCCTATTTTCAGGTGAGGTATGGCTGTATTACTGGGGAGACCGCTCCTGCCTCTATCTACTGTCCGAGACGTTGGTGGAGTGAATATACTCTTTTCTTCTACTGGAATATCATGAAAACTTGGATCTCTGTACGTCCGTATTACCCAGGAAGATGACTCTGCAATTTGACTGTTAGTGTTTCTATTGTGTCTAAATAATGAGCTCTTTTTTTTTTCAGCCATTCTCAATGGTTCTTCTACTCCCGACAGCAATGAGTCTTGTCGATCTCATACTTTCTACAGCGATACGGTACACCTGTCAGAAAAAGATGACTACATCGTATGCCTGGAGGATCGTGAAGAGCTCTTCTTAGCCTCTCAAGTCCTAGTATTGTTTGATTGGTTCCCACTTTTTATCAAAATAAATTGTTTTCTTGGATGAAGAGGGTCTTTAGGACACTGATGAGATAATGGTGATAAGATTTGAAGTGACCAGATCGACCTTCAAATTGCCTACCTGATAAGAACAGATTGCCGAGGTCTTCATCCTTCCTTATCTCTGCAAAAACCTGTTCCTATTCCTCCCCTTTCCACCCTTTTCAATTCCAATTCCCCTCATTCTCATCAATTTGGGCGTCCTGTGGATGCCGGCTATTCTGATTTCTCTGAAGTTTCTAATCTTTTTCTGGATTTCCCAAGATCTTTGGGATAATGAGTGAGTTGTTCATCTTGAAAAGTTGAGGTACACCTCCGATTTGCAGACCACAGCATTAGAGAATGCCAAAGAGGTCCGTGTTGATCATGCAACACAAAGCACAACAGCGCATTATTGAGTGAACCGCAGTGGCTTTGTATCACATGCAACGACACGGAATCGCTGTGAATGAGGAGGATTATTTTGCAATCATTCTGGGAAACCAAGTCAGATGTACATTCCCGGCCTGTAAGTAAGATAATCAACAGTCAATATTTGATAAGGGTCATTTTCAGATCGCAGAATGATGCTCCATTCATCAGAAAATCTTTAAAATTTTTCTTTTCTAAAACAGCAGATGGTGAATCCATCTAGATGCATCCTAAAAGTTTGCGGAAATCGCACTGATGAATAACTATTGGTGGAAGGTGAGTTTCTGATCCCTTTTCGTTTATACAATCTGTATTTTGTATTTCAGGTCAATTATGTTCTAATGGAGAGAGTCCGGACAGTTCGAGACACTCATCTCATTCTATGGCATCAAGTATGGCCGATCGGTACCTCCACGAGGCTTTGTAATTGCTTTTTCCGAAGACGAGGAGGAATTGTTACCTTTGGAGATGTTGATTGTGGAACAAAACCAAAAACGGGTTTTATTTTTCACTTGTTAACTTTAGATGTAATAAAACATTTATTGTAATATTGGTAATCTAATTTTGTGGTATCAAAGAGGGTTGAAGATAAGCTCTTTGTTTTCTTGATGGAAAGCTCGTTATTTCCATCGGTCTCTACGTCGTTGTCTTGCTGTTGTTCGTCATCGCTTCCTGCTTCATCATTAACCAACCTTCAAATCACCTATCTGCAGATCCTCATCTTCTCATTCAAAGTGTCCTTCGAATTGGCTACCTGATAAGAAAAGACTGCCAAGATCTTCATCTATCGTTATCACTGCAAAACCTGTTCCTATCTCTCCCCTCTCCACCTCTTTTCCAATTCCAATTCCTCCTCATTCTCATCAATTTGGGCGTCCTGTGGATGCCGGCTATTCTGATTTCTCTGAAGTTTTACTAGTATTTTTCCGATGTTTCTGGCTTGCTTGGATCTTTTTCTGGATTGCTTTAAGTCTTTGGGATAATGAGTGAGTTGTTTACCTTGCAAAATTGAAGCACAAAACATCCAGTCATTTGCAGAAAACGGGTTAGGTAGAAGGTAAATCTGCAAGCAACTAACCTGCTCATTTGACTCTTCGATTCTGGGACACTGAATGTAAGACTAGCTCACCGATCCGGTCCCCAACTGAGGATGATCCTCGCCGTTTTACGGCCACGGTGAGCATTTTGCATTGTGTCTAAATAATGAGTTTTTGAGTTTCAGACCTTCTAGCTTCTATTTGTTTTGGGATCTTCCCATAGAATGGATTTCGCTGGCTTCGTACTTCACACAGCGTTACGGGCTCTTCGTGAGGAAAATCTCTATACCCATCATTTCAATTAATGGTAGAATATTCGAAATCTGTTTCTCGATTCGATTCTCTTGGTAAAATAAAACTTTCTGATTCGATTTTTTGATCTTTCATAGAGGAAGTTATAGAGCATTTTTGAACGATGGTTATTGCTTAGGTTTCTTATCAGGTACTTCGTCTGATTTGACTTTGATTTCCTCGTCGTTTTCTTCGTTTTGTTCTGGGCAAACTGCGGCATTCTGCATCAAATAGTTCTTGCTGCATAACTCGCTTCTTGTTCATTTTGACAGAAAAAGATAATATCTGAGTGACCAAATCGACCTTCAAATTGCCTACCTAATGAAAACAGATAGAAAAGATCTTCATCCTTATCACTTGCCTTGTCCCTTTTGCAAAATGACCGTTCTAGATGACCTAATTTCCAATCGACTTTCAAGACATTCTACCTGATAAAAACCTGTTCACATCTCTCCCCTTTCGACCCCTTTCCCAATTCCCCTTCCCCCTCATTCTCATCAATTTGGGCGTCCTGTGGATGCCGGCTATTCTGATTTCTCTGAAGTTCTACTAGTATTTTTTGATGTTTTTTACCTTCTTGGATCTTCTAATATGTTTCCCTGGGTATTTGGGATGATGAGTGAGTTGTTCACATTGAAAAGTTGGAGCACCAAACACCCAGTCATTTGCAGAAAACGGGTTAGGTAGAAGGTAAATCAGCCAGCTTACCTGCTCATTTGAATTTTCGATTCTCAACCATGGACGTCCCAGATCAACCCTTCCTGGAGTGCATATTTGTCGGATGTTCTTCCCAACTTCAGGGAGGTCAGTCTTTCAGACGTGAACGGCCGTTCGAACTATTTGGGGCCTGTAACTGATATTGAGATGGACCACAGTTACGGGTTATCTACGGGTTATCTCCATACTTCTGAAACCTCAGTGAGTATTTCGTCTTTTGTCTAAAATCGAGTTGTGAATTTCAGGCCTTCTTCTTTCCATTTCTACTGGACCTAAGTCCGGGAGTGGATCTCCCTCTCAAGCTATTTTCTCGAAGATCCGAGTCAACTTTACTTGGCGTCGACAATTCTCGTTTCACGTGATTGAACGGCAAAAACCTTCTACTTCTTCTTGGTGGATATCAATGACTAGTTATTTTTTTTCAACGTTACGGTATTTTTATTAGTGTAGAAGACCTGGTCGTGTGCCTAAACTTGTCCTCAACGGTTATTGTACTTTGCGATTAAAAATAAACTTTATTAAATCTATCTATTTGTGGATCTTTTATAGATGAAGTTATAGGGAATTTTTCGAACAATGATTATTGCTTCGATTTACTCGTCAGTCTATCTTTTGATGGGTTTTATAAGAAGTTCTAGTGTGTTTTACTGTCCTCTTTGAACACCAGGAATAGAGATCCATCATCCTGACAATGTGAGAGATTCAAAAGAAACCTGCAGTAAAAAATGATAAACAGATGGAGGATGATAAACTGGAGAATTTGGTAAAAGGTGGCTTTGAAAACAAAGAGAAACAGTAGCTAACACTAGGATTGGATTTACAGAACATCATTTACGCTACGAAAGAAAGATTGCATTGTCGAAAAATGCTAGAAAATCTATAACTGGACTCGTTGAAACAGAACAAACATTTTTTCAAAGAAAATCTATAATGTATAGCAATTTGCGTCCATGTTTGCCTTCACTTATTGTCGTCCTTGACCAGAACACCTCGCCTAACCACTTACACACAATAGAAATTTCCGTCCTTCGTAACAATGAGAACCTGTTCCTATCCCTCCCCATTCCACCCCTTTTTCAATTCCCCTTCCCCCTCATTCTCATCAACTTGGGCGTCCTGTGGATGCCGGCTATTCTGATTTCTCTGAAGTCCTACTAGTATTTTTTGATGTTTTTTACCTTCTTGGATCTTCTAATATGTTTCCCTGGGTATTTGGGATAATGAGTGAGTTGTTTACCTTGAGAAAGTGGAGCACAAAACACCCTGTCATTTGCAGGAAACATGGCATCAAAAGTGCACCAGGTTAGGTAGAAGTTAGATCTACAAGATTCGGACTTGCTCATTTGGCTATTCGTCCTGACCAACCCTTCTATTTGGTTGAGATCTTGCCCAGTTTTCGAGATGTATCAATCTCCGACATCAATGGTCGGTTGAACTTTGTAGGGCCCGTAACTTTCCTATAGAGAGAGTCCACAGCTACGGGTTGTCCCCATAGTTCTGAAACCTCGGTGAGTATTTCGTCTTGTGTCTAAATAATGAGTTTTTGAGTTTCAGTCCTTCTTCATTTACTTCTTTTGGGATCATTTCAACGAATGGGTGTCCATGAGTAGTCTTCGTGAACGAGGATGGATGATCATGTGATATCGTCCCCCTGGAACCCCCAGGAAGTGTTCATAGCTTCCACAGTGTTCGTCATTCACAATTAGATTAGTTTTGTGAAAAAAATAAACGTTGTTGAATATATTTACTTTTTGATCTTTTATAGTTAAGGTTATAGGGAGTTTTTTGAATAATGGATATTGCTTCGGTTATTACACAATAGACCCTCCAGTCCTTTACAGCAATAAGAACCTTTTCTTCTCTCTCCCCCTTTCATCCCCTTTCTCAATTTATCTGTCGTCCTTGACCAGAACACCTCGCCTAACCACTTACACACAATAGAAACTTCCGTCCTTCATAACAATGAGAACCTGTTCCTATCTCTCCCCCTCGACCCCTTTTCCAATTCCAATTCCTCCTCATTCTCTTCAATTTGGGCGTCCTGTGGATGCCGGCTATTCTGATTTCTCTGAAGTTCTAGTGTTTTTGATTTTACTGGAATTTTCATGATGGAATCCATCCAGAACATGTGACTGTTTGAGGTACGTTTCTACTAGTTCCGGTTTTCCGTCGATTTGTTTTTTCAAACGAAACGTTTTTCTTCGCTTATAGACATCATGACGATCCCATTGAGCGTGGCCTTTGACTACGAATGCCCCAACTGGAACTAGGAAACTCCCATCTTCCTCGTCGCTCTGGCTCTAGTTAATCGTCGTCTGGACGAGATGAGTTAGGATCACGCGATTTCCTTAGCGGTAAGATGGGATTTAGAGTTTTGTTTTTGATTTTCTCTGCTTTTTCAGACCAACGGAATTCTTGTTTCATTAGTTTAAAAGGATCGCACGAGAGCATAGATCAGAAAAGACACAAATTCTCCGGAATATTTGATTACGACGACGAGCAAGGGGACACCATTTATGGATAATTTTCTGCATTTTTTGTTCAAAAATGAACCTGTTGATCTTATAATGGTTTTCTGTTTCTTCAAAGAAACTTCTTCGATCTTGTTTTGATTGGGGAATAGAATTTCGCCATTTTTAGATATTCAGGAAAAAAAACAGCAGCTTTAAAAGATCGACAAAATCATCTGAAACTGGAACATTTATGTCACCGTGAACAAGAAAACAAAAAGAAACAGTAGCTAACGATAGGATTGGCTTTTAGAACATCAAAGAAAGATAGCATTGTCTAAAAATGCTAGAAAATTTATAACTCGACTCGTTGAAACAGACTGTTTCAAACAGTACATTTTTTAGAAAATCTATAACGCATTGCAATTCGAGGCTTTGTCATTGTCTTCAGTTTATGTCTTTCTTGACCAAAATATCTTCCTTGACCGCGCAACGCAATTACGTTTATAAAACGCATCCATCGGGTTAATGAGTGATGGATCTCTCTCTCTCTCTTTCTGGCAATGAAACAGGACAGTAAACCTCAATAACTCTTCTCATAAAAACCGTCAGAAGGTCGTCTTAACGCACCTAATCCCTCCCCTCTCCACCCCTTTCCAAATCCCCCTTCCTCCTCATTCTCATCAATTTGGGCGTCCTGTGGATGCCGGCTATTCTGATTTCTCTGAAGTTGTACTATTTTTGATTTTACTGGAATCTTTATTCTGATTTGAGATGGAAACCATTGAAAACCTGTGGATGTTTGAGGTAGGTTTATCAATTCGTTGATTCAGTAATTCGTAAGATCTAGAAGTTCTGAAAAGTAGTGGTTTAGAACAAAAATAGCATTTTGAAGGTTACTGTTACAAGCTCACGGTGCTGTGAATCGCCGACTTCGTTTCCTGGGAAGCATTAGAGTCGAGTATCTTCACTGTAATAGGGGTTATTCAGGATCAATCAAACTTCTTCCGGCGTTGTAAGTTCCATCATGAATGTTTCAAAACTAATCTTGTTTGATCTTTCAGTGCCAATTGCTGCTTCTTCTTGACCGATCCTTATCGTTCCGAGGAATTCCGCTATGTAAACGTGGCGGAGTATTTTAGTAGCAAATATGGAAGAGAAGTTGACTGTAGTTAGTGGGTCCTCGAACCCGGAGCACAAGGGATCTTCCCTATGGATACAGTCAGTGCTGTCTGGTGATTTTGCTTTCGATCATTTCCTTGTTTTTCTTGATTTCTGGAGGGTCACAAAGATAGGGAGACTCTGAAGGTAAGTTCTAGTTGAAACTGTAATCAAGAAATCTAAATTTTCATAAATTTTCAGCAATTTCTAACTGTTTCATCAGTTGCGATCTGAACCCAGTATTCCTTTAGTCGTTTGGTAAGTTTTGTGGTTTTTCGTTTATCTTGAAACTTTTTTCTTTTAGGAAACCATGAAAATTGTAGAATAGAATAGAATTGTATCCAATGGAATTGCTCTTCGTCTTGTACTTCTCTGTTTCGTTTTTTTAATAATAAATTTTTTTGAAATTGGAAAATGTTGCATGTTGATTGTTATCATTCATCAAATCAACGACAGTTCAAGAAAATCAGATTTTTTCACTGCTTCATATCTTATCACTCTTCAAATTAACGACACTTTCTCTGATTATAAATAGACTTGAGCATGGGGAACGAGCCCTTTCCACAGATTCCAAGGTAGTCATCTCCATTCACAGAGTTCAGGGCAACACCACGAAGGTTCTCACGACGGATGTAGCTGATCTGGAAGATTCTTTTCTGTTGAAAGTATTGAAGTTTGAGAATAGGTGGAAAATTGGATATGGTTTAGAAACAGTAAAATGTTGCATTTTTGTTAGAGATTACTGTTTCACAATTTTCAGTTAGTTGTTCTTATAACTGGAACCCTATTCTCGTCGCGTTGTATTTGAAAAAACAACATTTCCAATAGCAAATCGCTAAATCTCACCTTGTACCTCCAATCCTGTTCCTTTGGTACCATAACCGTCCCATTCTTCTGCTTCGTCTCCCCCCACAACTCCTCATAATCCGCTTCAAACTTTGCCTTATTCGAAACCAACTCACAAGTCTGTCCCTGTCCCAATCGCATCTTTCTATCCTTCTTTCCCTTCTCCACCTTCATCTGATATCCAAATGGCGAGACTTCAAGTACCAGTTTCTCTGGTTTGACCCCTGAATCCTTCCAGATCTTCACAAATCTCTCTGAAGATGGGTAATTGGGGTTAGAGGAGTTGTGGAAGAAGGGAAGGTCGATTCGATTAGAGTCGGACATTTTTATAGAGATGTGGGAGAGTTTGTTGAGGAGGGACATGCGGTAGAAAGTGGAGGGTGTCTTGGTGTAGTGGGAGAATCTGGAAATGGAATACGAAATGGTTTTTTTGAGGGTTTCGTGGTATTTTGAAACAACAAAGACATTTTTAAGCTCTGTTCGAACTGAATTGATCCTCAAATTGGAAAACTAGGAATCTTTTGCGATTTGAAGGGGTTTTGAAACAGAAAACTCATCATTGAACTGCTAATTCAAAGTTTCTTTTAGCGAAGGGGAACTTCTCATCATTAACAAAAAGAGATCTTCAAAAGCTTCTTGTTTTCTTTGAAACGGTAACAAAACTGATTAGCTGAATACCGAATGTTTATGAGACATGCATAAAACATATCAATTGACAAGCTGTGAAATCTAGGTAATTTTGATGGTACTTTGAAACAGAAAGCTTATTTTCCCATCATTAGTGGAAAAAAAACCGTATCTGGTTTTCTAGTGACATTTTTCGTTTTTGGAATAATTTGGCATCATTAAATTGAAAGATTGGATCGTTCAGAAGTTAGAAAACTTCTCGAAACAGTAACCAATAGGCCTAGTACAAAAGGGCATTGAAAAACTTCACTGTTTCAGAAACAAGCCAAACTGTGAAGGCTAGGTAACTAGAATACTGGAATAGGAGAATCTTTCTGAAATCGAAAGTCAGTCAACTACATGTAATGGCTCTCGCAGTATAAGTCAACCGTCGTATTATGGAATCAGAAGTTTTTACTGTTACAAGGATTCTATGAAACTGTGATTTACGGATTTTCCCTAATTACTCCAAAAGGAACTGACCGTTTTTGACAAGGTTAAAATGTTGATAAAGTTAAAATCCCTGTTGACATAGTGGTATACGTTTCAATTCACATAAATGGGAAAAGCTACGCCACAGTAAATTGCGTTTCAACGAATTTTCCCTGTTTAGATTTTTTAGAGAAACAGCGATTTTGGAGAAAGTTTGAAAATTTGTTCAAAAGAATCACTGTTTCTGATATGTTTCAAATGTTGTTAAAGATACCATGCCTAATGACGTTGGCGCTTACGTTTGAGTTAGTAAAATAAAAAGACACCCACCTAGCAGAAAGAGTCCTGTTACATCCATTGGAAGCCTTGGACTTTTCGAATCGGTTGGAGAGTTTCTTGATGAATGTGTTGAAGTAGATCTGGAAAGGGATATGAGATTTTGAGTTCCGTTGCTACACAACAAATAACTGCCTAACTTTTACCATCATTCTTCCAAATTGTCACAGTGAAACCGGAAACCAAAACAAACTCCTACTTTTCTGTTTCAACGGACTCAGTTATTTGAAGGATTTTGGGCTAGTTCCTTAATCGAGCCATTCGTTTTTTTTATTATTTTATATTTCCCTCAATATCGGTATCACAAAACAAACAAAGTCATGGAAACTTTGAAACAGTTACATTTCCTTTCTTTCCAATTTTATAACGCTAGTTACTTATCTGTTTCAAAGTCACCATTTCCTTTTTCTTTATCTCTCATGTTCAATCAAATCGTCTGTGTCGCAGCCTTACATGATTCCCGCGTCTCACAGCTCTTTCACAATCCAATTGTAGCCCGGAGAACTTGTACTTGTCCATTACACTCATCACGTTGTCAACTGCGGAGGTCATGTTGTCTGGAAAGGAAGGGTACTGTTTCAGCTGGATTTGAACTTTTAGAGATAATTCAGTGATAACAGTTTCAAGTTTATCATTTTTGCAAATTGAAAAGGTAAAAACTAATTATTTTTGTCGAAGCATTCTAGAAAACAGTATGAAAACAAACAGTTTTATCTATCGGTGCTTTTTTTATTCAGCTGTCTCAAAAACATTGCCAAAGTTCAAATTTTGTATTACAAAAACCTTGAAACTGAAAATTTTTGATAAAACTGGTCCTATCTGGTTTTTTTCACTGTTTCTCACAACTCACATAAATTGGAGGTGACTATGGCAAGTGATACCTTAGGAACTTTGACATGTAACATTCTAAACCCACCTACCTCCCAAAATATACTCCAACTGCATCGGAGCCTTATCAGATGTTCCACAAGACAAGGAAAGGATCATTCCACATTTTATCATCTTTTCACGCATGGTGGTCTGGAAATCAGAAAGATTGGAGTGATAAGGTAAAGAAAATGCAATCTCAAGTTGAAGTCCGATAAGAAAATGAAAGGAAGAGAGAGAGAGAGAGAGATGTACTGTTTCAGAAACGGTAGTTGTCAATAGGGAGATTAGGACGAGCTAGTACCAGCTCAATAAACATGGATTATTACTGCAATTTGAAGGTTTAGATTCAAGATACTCTGAGAATGAGTGAAAGATTGAAACACAAAACTTCCAATGAAATTTTTACAGTTCCAGAAACAGAAGTTCATGACAGGTGGCTTTGCAACTCTATTGAACTCAATGATAAGCGTGCAATTTATCTGTTCCAGAAACTGTAGTTATCAATTAGAAACAGTAGCTACTGATGGGAATATGAGATAACCTAATCCACATGAAGTTCAATCTTATCAACAATTCCAATTTGATAATGTTGTTTGTATGTTTTCGAATTCAAATTGTCTAGTACATAGTGCGTGAAAAAGAATGAAATACAAACCTAGAGAGATCATTGGTACTGTTTTAGAAACAGAACTTCATATTGAGTGGTCTTGAAAGTCTATTGCATCCGCGAAAAGATTAGTGTTTTGGATCAAACTTTAGAGAGCATCTAGGCAAATATGAACTTTTTCTTCTGTTTCTAGAAGAGCAGTTATCAATTGGAAGATTGTTATGAACAGTGCTCTCTGATTTTCTCAAATTAAACCTTATCACTGTTATTTGAAGATTTAGATTCAAGATTCTCCAACGGCCCATACGAGGATTGAAACACGAAACTGATAAGAAAATTGGTACTGTTTCAGAAACAGAAATTGTTGTTCAGTATAAGTTTCGGATATTGCAATCATCGTACGAACCAAAATACTGCAGAAAGATTACAGTTTCACCTTCACCACATCATCTCATTTTGTAATCAATCATTGATCTGGGACCGATCTTCTTGTTTACTCACCAACTCCTTCAACACCTGTTCCTCCTTGTCATCCGCAAAAGTGACATTTCCTCCGAGAGTCAGTGTCGCCTGCTCCACAACCACTTCAGTGCACATCTCATAAGGGACCTTGTCGGCTCCGAAGACCGCTGGAAAATTGCAGTGTTGTTTTTTTAAATGAATTGAGATTGGCATCGATGCATTGAACTTTAGTGTTTTCATCATATTTGTCGAAACTTTGAAACAGGTAAAAAACAAGAAGCATCAAGAAGTCTGGATGCTTTACTGTTTCATAGAAAACCTTTAGAATTCCAAAAAATTATTCAATGTTAGCCTCTTTTTCTGATTTGCAAAATCACTTTATCCACTTGTGAATCAGATACAACTAATTCCAAAAGTCGTCATCTACAAATTATGATTGCTAGCAACAGAAAGCTGATCAATTTTTTCTCTCCTACACACTGATTTCCAAAAGCACCTTCTCTGTTTCAAAACTTCTTGAAACTGTGAAAATTGCGCATTACTGTCACTAAAGTTGTGTCATTATGGTAATTCAGAACGAAGTTTAGTTGATACATAAGTCGCTCCTAGTAACAATGAATAGAAAACTTCCACATTAGGAATCAGTGAAACAGTGTGATCTAGAGGTAATGATTAGCGATTGAAGTTAGTGGGATTACTAGAAATTTGCCAATTGAATGATTGCAGTAAACATTTTGGTCAAAACTACATACAACAAGTTTCATAAACAGTGAAAAAAAAAACTTCAAGAAATATTTGCTTGTATTCCTGTTTCAAACAACCGCAAAGGATGTGTTTGATGAGAAACGACAATTCCATTTTCGATTGCTTACATTAGGAGAGAAATTTAGAAACTCTATCAATATTGGAGACGAGTTAGCCAGATAAACAGAAAGCAGAGAACATTAGGAACTCAATATTGTGATGTTAGGAAGTGGTTCAAGTAATTCTTACTGCCTCATTTCGATAAACCAAAGTTATGAGGTCTTTTCGAAATAGCAAATTATCCAAAAACACGATGATTACTGTTTCAAACTGTACAAAAGTAAGCAACATTATTAGAGCTCAAAAGTAATCATATTAAGTTTCTTTTTTGAAATTTTAGAGCATCAGAATGAAACCTGTCAAAAAAAGAATTATCTACTACAATGCTCCTGAAACCAGCTATTATGAGGTGTTTTTGAAACAGTGAACGATCCAAATCTAACGATTACTGTTTCAAATTGTCTAGAATTGAGAGTGATGCAGTTCTGAAGCGATCTGCTTTGTATTCGATGATGCTTGTTACCAAAATCGCTGAAAAACCATACTCACAGACTTTGCAAAGTTCAAAAGTCAACGTTTAGACCATTCAAAACGAGGAAATGTTAGAAAGAAAAAAAACCTAATGATGTCAACATTACTCTATCACTTTACATCAAACAAATACCTTGAGAAACCGGGATTTTTTCCCAGTCTTCTGTTTCAAAATTTCTGGAACAGTGACCATGAAAATACAGTTTGCACGACAGTTGGTTTTGAAAATGGTTAGTAATGGCAGTTTGTATCTATTGCATTTTCTCTATAGGTCAAATTTTCAAAGTTTTCAAGAAACAGTGACCCCTCTAAAACTGATGATTACTGTTTCAAACTATCCAGAATTCAAACTCATAGAAACCCCTACAGTAATAGGCCACAAAGAAAGAAAAACTCACGATTCTGTCTCTTCAACTCATATCCACAGCTAACCACAAACTCATGTCCCTCTGCACACTTCCTAAAATTGTGCCGTTTCACACATCTATGACAAGTCTGTGCCCTAGTCAGGGCTTCCAGCAACGGGAAGGCGGTCCGATTGTCACAAACAGCATGTGGATCATCCATTTGAATATGATGAAGGGCCAATCCACCGGTTGCTTCCATTGAAGTCCAGATTGCTTTTATATGAGCACTTCTTACACTTTCATGAGCTACGATTTGATCCATTCGCCTCAAAAACGGTACCTCAGCTCCAGGGACCCATCCAGAGACCCCTGAACCACTTTGAATGGATTCACAGATCTCTTGTTGACTGTGCACATCTGATTTCTTTGATCGCATCATGGAAACCAGGGCGTTTTGACCGAAGGGAGCCTCTCCAGCACGAACTTCCGTTAATGACTGCATAGAAATTGTTGAGGCGGAGAGAGAGAAGACTAGCTTGGTGCTAGGAATAGTGCGGTTTGTCCAGTGCTTTAGAACAGATTCCCATGTCATTTGAGGGTCACGGAGGGCAGGGATAGCACGGAGAGGAGATGGGTGACCGGTGAAGGGTTGGGATTCGGAATGAAGGCGATGGGTGTGCAGGATGATGAGGGAGGCGGTTCTGAAAGATTGGAAATTGGAACTGAAATTTGAAACAATGATTCAACGCTAACATTGGGTTTACTGTGTCAAATCTTCCCTTACAGTTGATGAGTTTTTCTTGAAACTGATAGATCCTTTATCATTTTATGTTAGAACATCGTAACTATAAAGGCAAATGTCTATTTTTCACTAGTTTTCAATCATTTCTGGGTTGTTGGAAGACATGAGGTCACTGTTTCAAACTGCACTTATCTTTTCAAGGACGTTTTGAAACTGATGGATCTTTCAATTATACTTGTTAGATGATTGTTAGGCAGACATTTTGGCTCTGTGCCGTTTCGCCACCATGCCATTTCGCCACTGTGCCTTTTCGCAACTTTTACAAATTTCGCCACCAGCCGCTTCGCCACCGGCCGTTCCGCCACTGTGCCGTTTCGCCACTATGCCTTTTCGCCACCGGCCACTTCGCCACTGTGCCGTTTCGCAACTACTACAAACCTCGAAAACGGTTGAAAACTGGCCGTTTTTGACCGTATCTTCTGGGGTTTGCTCTATGCTTCCATCTGATTTCGAATGTGAACCACTGAAATCGTCAAAAAACGACAAAGTTCCGTTTCCGAGGGCTCCCAACAGTTGCGAAACGGCACAGTGGCGAGGTGGCCGGTGGCGAAAAGGCATAGTGGCGAAACGGCATAGTGGCGGAATGGCCGGTTGCGAAGCGGCAGGTGGCGAAATTTGTAAAAGTTGCGAAAAGGCACAGTGGCGAAACGGCAAGTGGCGAAACGGCACAGAGCCGACATTTTGTGAAAGTAAGACTAGTTTTTCTATGTTTTACAAAAGACTGATGAAACATCGTCATTGGTAACCAGTGATAATGATCCACATTAGTGAACCCAGAGAAACAGTGAATCACGGTTGCAAGAATGGATCATTAGGATTTGAGGAAAATTTGAAACTGATGGGGATAATGTGTTCGCAGTTTTTAAGGTAACCCAATGATTTTCTGATCTTCGATCAATTAACCGGTTTTACTGTTTCCAAAATGTTTCAGATTTTGATAACAGATAATTGAAACTGATAATTTGAAGAGTTCACCTAGTTTCACTGTTGCAAAAAACATTGAAACCTTCTAATGATATACGTTTCGCCGATGTGGACCTCGTAATTTTTCATTACTGTATCAAAAAGGTCTTAAGTTTCTAGTGGAAGTTATTGTTCCAATTCTTTGGGTTGGTTGTATTTCCCGGTTAAACAATATCAAAATCTATGCAATCCCAAGTATAATTATCCTCCTATCCACACATCTCTTTTGAAAAGTTACTGTATCAGAAAAGTTTGAATTTGAGTTTTTTCAACTGTCAACGTTTAGTTTTGTCCAAGGTCTAAGTTTCAGAACACTAAATCAACTACAATGTACTCCACACTTATTAGCTTTGCATTTCACTTTCACTATTGAGTGAGATATGAAACAGTGTCTGACTACAGTAATCTTCAAGATTACTGTATCAAGACAATTCGAAATTTGGAAGTGACACAGTTACAATGATGTGAAGATTCCTAATTCTCTGTTTACTACAGTATCAAAATTTCATGAAAATTTGGTCACCAGCAGTGTTTACTGTTGCAAAACCAATTCATGACTGACAATACTTAGAATCATCAATAACAATTTACCTTTTTCTTGAAACTATCAGTAATTACGAATCTTCTGAATCAATTAAAAACAGAGATAAAGTGACTGTTCCCCAACTTTTGGAATTGCTTTGAGAACTATTCTGAAACAGTGTGATGTGTTTTCTAACTGGTAAAATCAAAAATCATAAAGATCCCGATGTCCACAGGCCACTTCATTCACTACAGTTATCCGTTATCCCATATTTCAAAAATAACCGTCATTACTGTTTCCGAAATGTTTCAGATATTGGTAAAAAATGATTGAAACTGATAATAAGGAGATGATATCGTAGAAAATAAATAAAGGTATGATCATTATCAGGGCTGATGTTTTGAGTTTTGAATTTTTCACTGTTTCAAAACACGTTGAAACTCTTTAATGATAGGGGACCTATCAATTACATTGATACACGCAATTGATGCATTTCTGTATCAAAATGGTCTCAAGTTCCTAGTGAAAACCACTATGTTAGTTTTTCTTTACTATCTCGATCAAACAGTATCAAAATTCTTGCAAACAGAACGAGCAACAATCTCTTATCCACCTAATCTTCTTTCAAAAGTTACTGTATCAGAAAAAAAGTGAAAATGAGTTGTTTCAATTCTTGTTCCGATTTTGATTGAAAGTACGTTTCAGATAACTAAATCGACCTCAGTTAATTCCGAACAAATTAGCTTTGTATTTCATTGTGACTATCCAAATGGAAGGTGAAACAGTAACTGACTACAGTAATCTTGAAGATTACTGTATCAAGACGCTTTGAAATCTTGCAGTGATTCAGTCATAACAATGAGAAGATTTCTAAAGTTGCGGTTACTGGATCAAAAACACCTTCACTGTTTCAAGACCTTCTTATCACTCCTAACCCCTTTTTCTAATCAGTGTAGCCCAAATAACAATTCATCTAAAATGCTCTTTCGATTGCCACTTGCAACCGAAAGCTTTTTTCAAATTTTACTGCTTCGAAACTTTCGTATCACTTCAAGCTAATCTTTCAACGCAATTCGAGCTGAATCTCCTCAATCTGAATTATGCATGTACCAAAAATAAAAAAAACTGATTCAAAAACTTGTCATCTCATAATTTCTATGATTTGAAACAGTAAAGTGGAACAATTGTATCAGTTTCAAAACCCCCTTATCACTCCTAACCCCTATTTCTAATCAGTAAGAAAACTAACCTGTTCAAGTGCTCAAAATCATAAAGATCCTTGTACCCACTGTCCACTGTAACCGCCACCAACACCTCCACCTTCTTCTCCACATCCGCCACTCCAATATCATCAACAAACGCCTTCAGATTCTTCTTGTCAAACTCGCTAATCATTGGTTCCAACGTCCATGACACCTCCACTCCATCCGCAAGGCTTCCATTGATAGTTTTGACGATGGATTCCGAGATTGCTTTCCGTTTGAAGTCATTTCCAATGAGATACTGCCAAACTCCAGTGGCTTGCTTGCTTCCAATGGATAGAATGAGTTTTGGAGCGACTTCTAGAATCTTTTCTCTCCAATTATCAATCTTCTTGACCAAATCCTCAGCTTTTTCAGTAACCCTTAGGTTTTCAGTGAGATCTAGGTCAAAATACCGGATCACTATGTGACTACAATACTCAGATTTCAAGTTGTCGATCGGGAAAGAGTCTTCGACTTCTTCGGGGTCCAGGTAACAAAGACGGGTGCACTTTGCTGGGTTGGAAGGAATGGTTTTCTTGAGCATGTCCATTACTAGGCGGTGAGCGGGAAGGGGGTCAGTGCAGGTGCCTTCTGGATCGTCGGAAAGGGCGTGGGAGATTCCGAGGCCGGCGAATTTTTGGTTGAGGATCCATTTTATCTGGAAAAACGGGTTTTGAAGACTAATGAAGAGATTGGACTATCAATTTTTTAGAAAGTTCCGCTGTTTCAAAAGGAACTGAAACAGAAAAGGAGTTGGTCTAGATCCAGTAGGTGCTTCATCAAGGTAATCAGCATAGCTTCTATCTAGGTCAAACAGAAAGTTTTACACTGAAAAACAGTCAAAATGGAAGATTAGGATCCTTTCTAAATGTTGATCGATCAGATCTTCAGATCGATCGATCTTCAAAAACTTCAGCGTTTCGAAACATTTTGAAACAGATGAATGGGTTTTGTTAATACAGACCCCACAAAATGCCGAATTGTCTAGAACCAAAAAATTATTGACACATTAACTTTTCCTAGAAACTATTCTGTTTCAAAACTCTATGAAACAGAAAAGAGGTGATCTAGATCTAGAAAGCTTTTCGTTTCGACTAACAGCAATCATGGCTTCTATCTCGGTCGAAACAGAGAGTTTTACATTGAAAATCTGTTAAATTGAATCTTCAGGTTCTCTCTCTAATGTTGGCTGATAGCACACCAGGCGAATGCATCACTTTTCTTGAAAATTTTAGAGTTTCAAAATTTTCAGAAACAGGTAGATGAGTCTAGTTGTAGATTTCTGCCTTTTCTTAGCAAATTTTATGCTGACAACTTGTTTAGAATCAAAAAACCCGAACTCATCAACGACTTCTCCTAGAAGCTATACTGTTTCAAAACTGTCTGAAACAGGAAAGTTGTTGTTGAGTTTGATTTCTTACTATCAGTTCTAAACCATACGAAACGATTCATCTAGTTTGGTTTCTAGGGCAAAAGTCTACTTGAAGTTTGGAGAGTCAGGGATCCGTCAAAAGGAAAAAGAAATTCTACTGACTTATAATCAAAACTGTACTGTATCAAACTTTTCTGAAACAGGAAACTGGGTCTAGTTGGAGATTTTCCGAGGTTTTGCTTAATATAGCTCATCGTGACTTTTATCTAGGTCAAATAGTGAACTTCCAAGTGCAAAAAATGCCTGAATTGGATTCTAGGAACTAGCCTGATGTTATTGCTAATCTAGTTACAGAGACTGACGGTTGATCAACTTTTTTTGAAAATTGGACGGTTTCAAAACATTTTGAAGCAGTATTGTATAATTCATTCCCCGATAATCAGCATATCTTCTATCTAGGTCAAACAGAGAGTTTTACACTGAAAAACCGTCAAAATGGAAGCTTAGGACCCCGCTGAACGTTAGTCTTCTTTGCAATCAGGAGCGATCATCAGTTTTCATTAGAAATTGTACTGTTTTAAAAGTTTCGGAAACAAAAAAATGGGTTCCACTGAAGTTGATTCCATACCATTGACTACTTTTCTAGAATCCAAAAACCCTACCAAATCAACTTTTCCTAGAAACTTTACTGTTTCAAAACTCTCTCAAACAGGAGAGATGTTGTTGAGTTTGAACTTTCCTCTTCATCCGCAAGTCGTACAATATCTACATAGCTAGATTTCGTTCGACGAGAAAAAGGTCTACTAGAAGCAATGACAATCAGGGATCCGTGAAATGGCGGCTAATAAGCTAGAAGAGGCAATTCGGCTGATTTCTAATCAAAACTTTAACGTTTCAGAACATTTTGAAACAGGGAGCTGGGTCTAGTTGGAGATTTTCCGAGGTTTTGCTTGATATAACTCATCGTGACTTTTATCTAGGTCAAATAGTGAACTTCCAAGAGCAAAAAATGCCTGAATTAGCCCTTCAAATGTTTTCTGTTAGTCAACACAAGGAACAAAGATCAGTTTTCATCAGAAATTGCACTGTTTCAAAAAGTTTTGAAACAGGGACATGGGTCCAGCTGATGATTATTCAGGCGTCTCTTCATAATCCATATTTCTCACTCTTATACAGGTCAGTAGTGGTAGGTTCTCCGGAAAAATAGGTTTTTCTTAGTTATTTCTTTATACGAGGAACGCCTATTATTTTTTTAGAACATCTTGCTGTTTCAAAAAGTACTGAAACAGAGAATGAGTTGATCTAGATCTAGTAAGACTTTTCTTCCGGATTGTCAGTATGTCTTTATGAAGTCAAACAGAGAGTTTTACAGTGGAAATCAGTCAAAATGGAAGATTAGGATCGCTCTAGATGTTGGCTGATAGTCTCTTTCTCTACACACAAGTCGGATTTATCAGTTTTCGTCAAAAGCTTCAGTGTTTCAAAACTTTCTGAAACAGGAAGATGAGTCGGGTTGAAGATCTTGCCGGTTTTCAGCTTCTTCTGCATATTATAACGATGACTCGTCTAGAATCCAAAAGCCCTAACAATAACAGATCAATTTTTCCTAGAAACTGTACTGTTTCAAAACTTCCTGAAACAGGAAAGATGTGGTTGAGTTTGATTTCTCAGATTCACTCGCAAGCCATGAAATATTTGCATAGCTACATAGATTTAGTTCTACTGGAAAAAGGTCTACTTGAAGTTTGGACAGTCAGGAGTCCGTGAAATGAGGGCTGATAAGGAAAGTGATTAGATGAACGGAACGGATAGGAGAGTTCAACTAACTTCTAATCGAAGCTTTACTGTATCAAGGGTTCTTGAAACAGGGAACTGGGTCTAGTACAAGTTGATCAGACTCAATTTTCAAGAACACCAATTGTAACATGTATCTAGGTCAAATAGTGATCTTCCAAGTGCAAAAATTGCCTGAATTGGCTTCCAGGAACTAGCCTGATGTTGTTGCTAATCTACTCACAGAGACTGACGGTTGATCAACTGTTTTTGAAAATTGGACTGTTTCAAAACATTTTGAAACAGGAAATGGGTCTTGCTAAAGTTGCTCGGGTAAATTTTTCAGCTGAATCAGTTTCAACTTTTCACTAGACTATCAGGGGTCTTTGAAATGATGGTTGAAGAGATAGTTTACTGATTCCAAATCAAAACTTCACTGTTTCGAAACTTTCTGAAACAGGGAACTGGGTCTAGTTGGAGATTTTCCGAGGTATTGCTTAATATACGTAGCTCATCGTGACTTTTATCTAGGTCAAATAGTGAACTTCCAAGTGTAAAAAAATGCCTGAATTGGTTTCCAGGAACTAGCCGACTGTTGTTGCTAATCTAGTTACAGAGACTGACGGTTGATCAACTGTTTTTGAAAATTGAACTGTTTCAAAACATTTTGAAGCAAGGAGATGGGTCTAGTTAGTAATGCTCCCCCATTGTTTCTGTCTTATTTCAACTTTTTCCTAGATAAATTAGTCTGGAATTTCATGGAAACATGTCTACTTGAAGCTCGGATTATCAGGGATCCGTGAAATGGCGGCTAATAAGACACAAAGAGCAATTCAACTGATTTCTCATCAAAACTTCACAATTTCAAAACTTTCTGAAACAGTCGAGCGTTTCTAGTCCAAGTTGGTGAAGTCGTGTTCAAAGCGGAATTCATGTTCACAGTTGTATCTGGGTCAATTTGTCTAGATTCTACGGGGAAAAAAGGTCAAATGGAAGCTTGGACTCTCACATGTCAGATGGACCTCCAGATTTTGGTTGCTGCTGGTCTACATAACCATGGGTGCGTTAATCAGTTTCTTTGAAAATTGTACTGTTTCAAAACTTTTTGAAACAGGGAACTGGGCCTAGTTAGTAATGCTAGTCGTGTATCCCGATTCTCATTCTAACTTTTTTCTAGGTTTTCTTTTGTCTAGTCCAGGTTTTCTAGGGAAATAGCTGCGTTTCTACTGCCAATCAAAGATCTCAAACTTCGAAATTTTTTATGTTGCACTTGAAACAGAAACGTCCCGTTGTTTTCTAACTTTTCACTATTTCTGGGTGATACTGACAAAATTGATAAAGAGAAAGTATGTGTTATCATTTCGAGCGATCGATACATTACCAGAATATCTAAGATTTTCTAATGAGTTTTTGAAGAAACAGTGAAGACCTTGTTTTACTAGTCAGTATGTACTCTTCTATTCCCGTTTCATTCAGTAAGTAACTACATATTGACACTCTAATTAGCAATCCGCGACCACCCCTTTTCGTTCAATTATCTAAAGATTTTCTAACAAATTCTGTTTCAAAAACAGCACGAAAACTGCATTGGATCACTGTTTGCTAATCCTGCGGAATCTAAACAAATTATTTTTCACCTTTGCTAGAAGTCAGAAATCCTAGAATCTACGTAGAGTTCTCTGTTTCTAATTCCCCTCTATTTCATCCTTTTTTTCTCCAATCAATATGCAGCAGATCTCCTCGATTTCAACATTCACTAACCTTTTCTCCCATTCCCTGCTCCGTCGGCAGATTGACACTCATCCATGTCTGTCGATAAATCGTCACTTCATTCATTGTCTCTCTATTCTTGATCACTGCTCCTCTGGCTCGACAGGCGTCTTGATAAGCCACTCGTTCTCCCGGTCCTGCTGCGAAACTTCCATGAGAGATACGGAAGGGGTCTTCCGAGTCCTTGATGTCGTATTTCCAGCCACCAGCGGTGAGTCCAATGATGATACGGGGTGGTAGGATGCCTTCGGTGGAGAGTCTGGAAGATAAACAAAAGTATGTGAAAACATAATTGGAACATTGAAGTTGGAAAACTAGTTATGAGGGTTTTGAAACTGAAATATGTATAGCAAAGAAGAACTATTGAAATTCCAAAACCAGTTGAAAATAGAAGTTTACTGTAACAGGAAGTGTACGATAGTATTGGGCTTAGGAAATTTCAATGCGGTAGTAGTTTATTGAGAACCGATTCAAAGTTAGCAATGAATCAATGGGTTTTACAAAGAAACTAGATAGAAACAGCATCCAGAAACTTACTGGCAACTAATTTGAGCTCAATTTCACTGTTTTCTGTTCACAACTCATTATGGTTAACCCAATGGTTCTTATCTTACACTAGGAAAAACATAAGTTTACTGTAACAGTATTATCATATCAGATCAGCTTATCAACTATTTACAGTGACTTTTCTTGGCCTTTGAATCTCTAATCTCTTTAAACTTTTTATCAAAATGGTGGCACCTGACCAATCGATTCCAATATCCTTTTCAGTTCCTAGAAATTTTCACTATAACAGTAACTTGTCATAATGTAGGGAAACACCGGACAGTATTGCTGGACGGGCTATGAGTTGATAAACTGTTTCATAGTGATAAGAAATATCAGAAAAGCATTACTTCTTTGCTCAGATCTTTGTATGTTTTCTAGTCTCACAATCAATTGGAACCATAAAAAAAGAGAATTCATCAATTTCAGTTTCCAAGTCAGTTAGAAAGAATATTGGTTGTAGCGGGAAAAAATCTTTATCATTAGCTGACAAAACTATCTCAAGACTTTCTAGAAGTTTACAATTATTTTCAGATAAATTTCAATTTTTTTCAGTCTCCTAGAAATCAGATTACTGTAACAGCAAAAGCCTTTAGGAATTAGTTATTTTGGACTGTAATTCTTGATCGATTTGTTTTCATCATTTTCAGTTGTAATCAGTGATAAAATTGGTGCAAGATGGAAGAAATTTCGGACAAGAGACATTGAAGCTCTCAATTCCACTTCAACATAAGACATTCTTCTGTTACAGTAACCCTATCTAGCAATCTTTGATAATCTAGAAGCACTGACATTTCACGCCATATAAATCAACCCATCAGTTTTCAGTTTTACACAACCCTCCTATACTGTTTCTGTATCAGGTTTCCTTATCACTCACTCATCAACAGTCCCCTGAATCGTTTCCTCAAATGGAATACTGCCATTGGAGAAGAGCGGGTTGATTTGGGTGATTTGACGGGGGTCTCCGTTGGACTGAAATACTCTTTTTGACGTTTTTATCATTGATAAGAACCTACCGGCAACTCTCCCATATCCAAATAGATATGCTCTACATGTTCATTGATCTCCTTTAGCCTCTTGATCGCTTCATAAGCAAAAACGCGTCTTCCAGTGATTCCAAAAGTCACTGATATGGCCTTATCGGACAATCTTTCAATGAAATCAACCGAGGATCGGTATTCCAAATGGATGCCATTAAACGAGACAAAAACACCGTCGAATCTTTTGCTCTTCACCACCTTTTTCAATCCATCAGCCACTTTCTTGGCTACCAATGAGTCTTCAAAGGGTTTCTCTCTCACTACACCCAGGAGAAACTTGGCATTTGGATGAGCGGATTTCATTCTCAGGAAGGTTCTGATATTGTCAATGTTCAGCCCTGAATCCACATCAGAAGCGCTGTATTCCGGATAGCCAGTATCGCGGTTTATGGGGATTTGACCGTAGACAAGGTGGGTGCAGGCGGTGATGTTGGAGAGGAGAGATGGGGAGAGACGGGATTTCTGGAAGAATTAGGGGGTTTTGAATGTTTTGGAAGGGTTAAAAAGGGTTCTGAAAATGCCACAATCATCAAAAAACCCTCTAGGATCTTCAGGATCCCTAGAAACTTTCAGATCTTCTGAAACAGTCCCGCCACCGAAATCGGGTTTTTTGTGTTTTCTCATTTCTAGACCAATTTTCCTGTTTTTTGACATCAAAAACAGATAGAAAATAGAATTTGAACCCTAGAAATAGTTCATTCGACCAGAATTATTGAGTTTTTCATTGCAAATTACCCGCTTTTGTAAAGTTTCAATTTTCAGCCAAAAACATGAAATCTGAAAATTCCACTTGAAAAACTGAACAGTTTTGGTTGAACTTACTATTTACCGGTTTCAAATTTTCTATTCTATTCAAATTCATCAAAAAAATTTGAAAAAATCGGTTCGAAATCGAGAAAACAGCGAAAAACTGATTTCGTGGTGAGACCCGCCCAGTGCCACTTTGAACGATTTTGGTGTTTTTCTTGTTTCTGGGTCGATTTTTTACAACTTTTTTGGTAAAATCGGATAGAGAAGAAGATTTGGAGCCTAGAAACAACAAATTCAAAAAGAATTATTGAGTTTTTTATAGGAAATTTTCAGATTTTGAGTTTCCGACCAACTTACCACTGGAGGGTTCACGAAGCAATAGAAGGCTGGAGAATCATCTTGAAGCAATTCAGATTGGCCTAGACAGACCAGGAAGGTGAGGAAGAGGGAGAAAATGGGAAAGGGACCCATTTTTTACCTGAAAAAGTAAAAAAATTTGAAGAGGAATGATGAAAAACTAAGGTTCCTTGGGGCTACTGGAACTCAGGAAGTCCCTAGACCCAGGAGCTTTGAAAAATTCGTTGAAAATCTATGAAAAGAAGCCTCAAACCTTCTAGATCCTTCTCTTTTATACCCCCATCTTCCCTTATCTCTCGGAATTTCCCCTGCAAAGTGGGCGTTGTTTGATGGAGCCATGGCTCCATCCAACATTCCTTGAACACATGTTGTTGCATTGGATTCTGGCTGATTGATAGGAGAAAATCGGGTGAAAAAATGATTGGAAATGATGGAAAAGTTAATGGAATGTTGCGAAGACTTGAGGATGATGGGAAAAATAAGAAAAAAGATATAGGAGACAGTCAGAAGAGAAAATCAAACTTTGAGAAGAACCGGAAGAAATGGGTGGTTTTGTGAATCGGGATCGCATGTTTGTATTAGTAAAGGGGAATTGTCAAGATCTTATGAAATTTATGTGGAACAGTAAAAGTTACTGTACAACTCGATAATTCGGAACTTTTTACTGTTCCTTGACACGAACAAGTTGCCAATCCGATTTGAGCCATAATAGACATCCTGATTGCATTCTTTTCATATTTTTGTTTCTTTCTCTGTTTCACCTTCTTCATAAAAAAAATTAACATCCGTTTTGAAGCAATTATAACAAGATCACTATGGAAACAATCATTTTGTTATTTTGTCTAATCATTATTTCCCTTTAAAATTATGTACTCTGTTCTGAACTTTCCCAAGCATTTCAAAAAATGTGGTCTCTTTGAAACAGTAAATTTCATAAACTTGGTAAGGGGGAGGAAGTTGCGGAATCAGAAACCACTGTTTCAAAACTTTTTCTTATACATTTCACAGCTTTTTATTCTTTGATCAAATCGTTACTGTGCGACGGGTGGCTCTATTGACGGCAACAAACCACATAAACATAACTAGAACTTATGATTTGGTAGAAAAGGCAAGTTTGGTAGATCATTAGAACCGCGGCAATAATTGAGTTTCAAAAAACCCTACAAAGTTCTATAAACCCTTTGGAACAATGAACATTCTTATTGTCATACTGAAATAGGACACATGAATATGAAATAAAAAGTTCTCTGTTTCTTGACAAAAATAACGATATGCTCTCATCAAAACCATAATCAGTTGACCGTTGCTAGAGCTGTAACACTTATTTTTATTTGTTTTGTTGCAAATTGTCTATTTGAAACATGCTTTTGGTTATGAAGCAATACTAACGATATTTTAGTTGTTTAGTTATTTCGTTGCAGTTGCCGATTACATGAGCAGAACTATCAGTAGATTTGCAGGGATCCTGAAACATGATAGTTTCAAGAATTTCAGTTTCAGGGTTTCTATTGAAAAACGATATTTTCTAATGTTATAGTGGTTTCTTTTCGAGTTCTACATTTCTCTTTTTCTATTTTTCAGATGTGAAACCAAATTTTCAAGCCTATTATCAAAACTAGAACACTCCCATGATTTGAATTCTTCGAAACAGTAAAGGAAACGCAAGAAATTAGGAAAAACCAAGATTCACTGTTGCAAAACGTTTTCTTGTAATCTTCAGTGATCATTATTATTTGATGGTTCGTCGTTTTTAAACGGAATTGTAGAAAAAAAATAAGTTTTAACAATTTCTGTTTCCCAAAACCTATTTTCTTTTATGAATCAGGGTTTCAAGCAGTGGACGACTTTATTTTCAAAAAAAGTTAGGAGCATTTGCGGATGATTCGAAGGTCTTTGAAAACTTTAGACAACTTCAAGGAAACCATTAGGCGTCTGAAATAAACTTCAGTAATCCTAGAAACGTTCAGGATAATAAAAAGTGAACAATTTATGAGATCCACTGTTTCACAAATGTTTCTTTCAAGCTTCAGTGAGAGGGTCAGTTGATCTTCGAGTTTTCTACGCTACATTATGGAAAACGAGATTTTTTATATGATTACTGTTTCACTGATGGGGATCCCAACAAAGGTATAATGAGACTTGGATGTAAAGAAAGTTTGAAGAGGTACGCGCAGACCTAGTGTTAGGAGAACAGTTCAAGTTTGCTTATGAACCATCTGGAACAGTGAAACTTTCGGAATTAGTATGAAAAAGTCCCGTTTCAGTTTCTCTGGTTATAGGTACTGTGCAGATTCAATTTCTGTTGCTACGGAATTCCAATACCAAATAACAACTGCAAAAACCATAATTGATCGTAGAGAGGGAGCGGCAAGGATTGGTGCATCAAAATTTGAAAACTAGCTGTAAAACTATTGAAACAGAGAAAACTACAGTTTCGAGTAAGACTTTTGTATTGCAAAGTTTTCTGTAATGTAGTCAAAAGACAAAACTCGAAAATCTCACTGTTCCAAGTATATTTCTCATTGATAACCTGCTGCTAGCAAGTCAATCGGTCGCGGGTTCCTTTTCCAAAATCTAGGAACTATCCCTGTTTCACTGTCCCCTTCTATTGTTATCAGTTAGCCTCTCATTCGATGGTTCATTTTGAGATACTGGATCTTCAAAACTTTCATTCTTTCTGTTTCCCAGTACCCATATCCAAATTAGAGGTGCTTATGTTTATTACGAGGTACATTTGCTCTTTGATTATCTCTGTCACTACCCATAAACAAAATCCCTCGTGTTTCCTACTAATCAAACTGAAATTTGACATTTCCCCATATTTCCCCACAAATTACACCCTTTCCCAACACGCCCCCTCATCTCCCATAGCAACACGCTCAAAAGCTACTCCAAAAGCTCCAAAACCTTGGGAAAACGCTCACTTTTGTCCTTCTCAATCCTTTCTTTTACTTTTTCTCCTTATTTTCTTGATTTCCAGCCCAATGTCCACCCCTGGATCCTCTACAGCACCCGTCACCAATCGCTCCATTTGCTCCACGCTCACTAACATGTCTTTAGAGGGTTCTAACTCAACTCCCAGGGACCGATTTACAGTGAGTAATATACCAATCGAAAGCTCTTTTTTCAAGGAACAATTCACTAGTTGACCACTTTTTTCTATCTCTTTTAGTTTCCGAGTTATTGCAGGTCAAAAAGCTAACCACAGTTGCATACTGGGCATGGGACATCCAAGTGGATAACTGTGCCATTTGCCGCAATCACATTATGGATCTTTGCATTGAGTGTCAGGCGAATCTTTCGAATCCAGTGAATCCAGAGAAAAAAGGAGAAAAGACAGTGTGCAATGTGGCGTTTGGAACGTGCAATCACGCGTTTCATTTTCATTGTATCAGTCGGTGGTTGAAGACTAGAATGGTGAGGAATGGTGGGGTACAATTGCATATTGTGTCAAGAAACTTTCAACAATAGTTTAGGGGAATTTGAAACAGTTTTTTTCTGTTACCGAAATGGTTTTGCAAATAGAAAGTGATATCAAGTGTACTGATTCCAAGTTGAGAAAAACAAAAAAACAGCATTGGAAAGCGGTTTACTGTATCAAAAACCCCTCAACAATAGTTCAGGGATGTTTGAAACAGTGACTCGAAGTTTTGTGCTGCCTTTTTACTGTTTCAAGATCAGTTTGAATCCTGGCTAAAGCTTCTAGGGAGATAATCACATTCGTAAAATCAACATAGGTAGAAAAACAAGGCCACAAACGATTCAAAACAAATTGAAACCAACTTTCGAGTGGATAATAGCTCTGAAACATGTTCCTATTCATCTTAAAATTTCTTTGATACAGTGAAAGTTGCTATTTTTGAACGAGCAATTCAAGAAAAGCTTGGCGGTCTAACTTTCTCAAAATCTCGGCCACGACCATTTGAAAGGATTGCGAGAAATGATACACTGGAGATAGTGCTGAAAAAATGTTACACCTCATTTTCGTGACCTTTTTGATACAGTAATCTCTTGAAAACTAGCTAGATAGTAGTCAAGATTACCAAAAAAGTCTTACTGTTGCAAAAACCTTTCAAGTACAGTTGAGGGTAGTCTGGAACAGTACGCGTGGGTGGGACGTATGCTTACAATTTGAATTCAAGTCTTCATACTATTATTCTTCTGTTCCATTTTGAAAAAACTGATTAGAAAAAAAACAATTTTAAATTCCTATGGAAGTTCGATTTTACTGCTTCAAACCTGCGTCAAGAATAGTTCAGGGTTGTTTGAAACAGTGATAAGACCTTTTGCAATACCTCTTTTTTTCTGTTTCAAAATGTGTTTTTCACTTGAACAAGCTTTTAGGGACATTGCCACAAATCAAAAATCCAACAGAAAAAATAAATTGCTTCTAAATGTTCAATGCGGTCCAATTACTTACTGTTCCACCAAACCCCCTATTCATGGTTCTGGGAATTTGGAAACAGTAGTACCTGTACAAAATGGTGTTTCATCTTTTGTTTGACAATTCTAAAAACTCATGAGTCATATTTCCGCAAAAGCCAAAAAGAACACAGAAAACTAGATAAAAGTTGGATGAAAAATTGGGTATTACTTACTTTTCTTCCGATTACAGTTTCAAAAATGATCAAAACTTGAGGTGAACTTGAAACAGCTAATAAGTGATTTACATAATTGCTTGTACACATCTAATGTTTCAAAATGTGTTTCTCTACTATCTGTTGATCCTAGTTATGATGCACCTAAATCTTTATGAAAATTCTAAGTTGTTTTTATTGAAAGAATTTTATAACTGCTTCAAAAACGAGTCAAGAATAGTTCAGGGAATAGTGGAACAGTAACTGGTCTTTTGGCAATATCTCTATTTTCTGTTTCAAAATGTGTTTTTCACTTGAACAAGCTTTTAGGGACATCGTCAACATTGGAAAAAATTAATAAAAATTGATATGAAATCACTACTACAAATTCGAAACGAACTTTCTTACTGTTCCAACAGGTCGCTAACTATGGTTCTGGGAAATTTGAAACAGTGCTTACTCCATTTTTCAATTCAACAAAGACAAAAAGACACAGAAAATTCAATAACAGATTTGGTACATTACTTTTCTTCAGATTACTGTATCAAATACTCCAAAAAAGTTGAAGAGGGCTTGAAACGGCTGATGGATACTTTCGGGTCGCTGTTTCAAATTCTGTTTCAAAATGTGCTTCTCCACTAACTGTTGACCCTAGTTATCATCCTCCTTGTTCATTTTCCTCATAATTTTCCATATTCCAGGTCTGCCCGCTAGACAACCGTGATTGGGCCTTCAAGAAGTATGGCATGAATTAACTGCAAGTACAAACAACTGGAAGGATCCTTCACTTTTCGAACTCTGAATTGTCAAATCACTTCATCCGCACACAGATTAATGATCACTTTATCACCACTAACTTCTTGCTATCTTGAAACTGAAAATTCTTGTGTTTCAATTCAAATCTCATGCTGAATCATAGGTTTTGACCCTTCTTTCTGATACCATCTCATTGAAACTGTAACCTTTTCCTCTTGACTTTGACTTTTGATCCGATGCAAATATCACCGTGTTCCTAACAATATGGACTCATTTCCAACATGAAACTGAAAATTTCTGTGTTTCTTTTCCGAATCCAAATTGAACCATAGCCAATAGCCCTTCTTTCTGACAAGATCCCCTTGAAACTGCAATCTTCTCATTATGTCATTCTAGTGTATTCTAGTTGATAACTTTCGGATAATCCTTGTTTTCATTCCTTTCCGTAACTTTCTTGAACTAGAGTATGTTCATGTGTATGTGAAAAAAATGCGATGTCTGACTGTGATAAATTAACTTTCAACAATAAAACTGAATAATTGAAACAGAAAAAAAGGAGATCTTTATTGTTGGAGGCCCATAACACCCACCAATGGTATGTGCATGCGTTTTCCCTTCATTATCTTGCTTATTTCCAGAGCAAGTCAAAAGTTGTCAACTAGAAAAGTGTTCCTTACAAAATTCCCTATCCAATGATGTATAGATCACTGATTTTGGACCATTAGATCATGAGATATAGCTTCAAACATTCTGCACTCTATGAGTGACCCGTCCTCCTCGAGTAGTACACCATGTTGAGGAGTGAGGTGTATGCAAGTGCGCCCCCTTGCTAACCTTTTTTGATCTATCTCAATGTCATTAGCACATTCTCGGCGTACTGAGTGCGACGCACTCTATTGTATTGGCCTGTGTCATTTGGTTACTGTTTTGTCTCTTCCTTTTCATCGTTTCTTATCCATTTTTACCTCCTTTTCAATGATTTTCCTATCGATTTTCTTGTTTTTTTCAGTGTATCACCTTCAAAAGACGCTCCCCATCAAACCTCGTCAACGAATCCGACTCGGAGATCTTCAACAACTTCTGGACCACTCAAAGCCAAGGCAAATCCACCGACACAATTTCCGCTGCAGATGGAGAGAGTAAGAGGGGTCACGGTTATAGTAGGAAGCCCCTGATACTTTCAACCTCGCTTTCGCGTCATTGCCCGGTGCTCTGTACCCCCGAGAATGGGGATGTTTCGAGGTTGAGGGAACTCAGGGGACTTCGATAGGACTTTTTTAGTCAGATAAACCTTCTCTTACTCTCTTCTGGTTTTGGATTTGGATCTTGGAGGTTTGTTGATTGTTTCTTGAGGCCAGTTGATGATATTTCACCTTCAGATCGGCTACTAACTCGACCTCTTGAACCGACTCACCACTGCGCCAGGAAGCCACTGGATCACCGGAAGTTTGAATGTCTTCAAGATGCTCCTGAAAGCAAGTCGTCTACCAGCTCGACGCCTCGACCAGGACCTCGGAAACCTACGCCAACGTCTTCTGAAGGCTTCTGGAAGTGTCCCATCATGTCATCTGGAGCCGCCCATTCGTCTGCATCACCGCCTGGAACGTCAACGTCGACTTCTATGCTCCAAAGATCATGGAACTTCAAAACGATGGCTTCTACAACGGAAGGAGAGAGTAAGAGGGGTCACTTGTATTAGTAGGAAGCCCCTGGGACCCTTAACCTCGCTTTTGCGTCGTCGTTTAGGCCCCTGACCCCCAGGCCCGGGGATGTTTCGAGGTTAAGGGAACTCTGGGGACTTCAATAGGACTCTTATAGTCAATTCATTCCCCTCTTACTCTCTTCTAGCCTGGATTTGGAAGAGTGAAGGTTAGTTGATTGTTCTTTGAGACCATTTGATGATCTTTCATCTTCAGATCTTCTATCAACTCAACGCTCTGCAACCTGGACCTTGGAGACCAGCACACCCACGACAGGAACCTTCTGGATCTTCTACCACTTCATCAGGAGTCGCCAAGCCGTCCACAACGTCTTCTGAGAACCAACGTCATTAGGAGCTTCCAACATGATCACCACCTGGGCCCACCGATCCGCGAGACCACAACGAGTACTACGACAGCAAGCAGATCTACTGGAGCGTCAAGGAGGATCATTTAGATGCGATACCACCTGGAATTGGGTTGTTGGAATCAAGACCTCACGTCGCCAAGCCACCAACTATGTCTTCTGGACCATTGACACAGGATTCTTGCGAGAACAACGACTTGTGCGACATTTGAAGAGAGTAAGAGAGGTACTTGTATTAGTAGGAAGCCCCTGAGACCCTTAACCTCGCTTTCGCGTCATTGCCCGGTGCTCTGTACCCCCGAGAATGGGGATGTTTCGAGGTTGAGGGAACTCAGGGGACTTCAGTAGGACTCTTATAGTCAGTCCAGCCTCCTCTTACTCTCTTCTGGTCATGGATTTGGATTGTGGAGGTTAGTTGATTGTTCTTTGAGACCATTTGATAATGTTTCATCTTCAGATCGGCTACCGACTCGACGCTTCGCAATCAGAACATCTGGAGCATCAAAACAACGAAGCCGATAAGGAGATCTTCTGCAACGTCACATTCAACAACACGACTTCCGCTGCAAATGGAGAGAATTCGGATGGTGGAAGATGCGAAGCGGCGACAAACATGAGAAAACCAATGAAAAAAAGGAAAACACCAAATGTATGTATGTGTTTGTTTGTTTGTGTGGGTTTTTCCAATGTCTTTTGTTAGAAGTTGCAATGACTGCATTGTGAGAACTGGTACTTGGTATTGAGAAGGAGAAAAAGACACAGAGAATGGGGAAATTGGTTTTCTGCCTTGTTTTTTGTTAGTTGGTTTCGGTTTCATTTTGACACTAAATTTCGAAGTTTTCAGTGTGAGTTGCTAAGTATACGGCAGTCAAAGGGAAAAATCTAGAGAAATCAAGGGTTTTCACACTAAATTTAAGGGATTTTTGCCTAATTTCCAAAAATTCCAAAAAAAATTGAAATTTTTTTTTCTGTTTCCAAAAATTTCAAATGTTCCTTTGATTTTTATGGTGTCACTCACATGTTTTTCATCGTATCTTTCTAATTTTTAAAGCTCCAAATTGCCATTTGAACCCAGAAACTCATTGTCAGAAATCACCCTTTTCCCCTCCAACGTCACAACTTTTCCATTATGTACACATTTTCTCAAGTTTCAAATGAGCGTTTGGCTAAATGAAAGGGACATTTAGAGATTCCTATTCAAATTTAAAGCAAACTAACTACATATTCCTCAAAAAAATGAGCGATTTTGGAGGAAAAAAATTTTGAAAATAATCCAAAAAATTGAAATTTTTTTTCAATTTTTAAAAAATTTCTAAAATTTTCTAATGACTTGGCAATGGGATGCTTGTAAGTTTTACACCTTCTTTTTCAAAATAACAAGAAAAATTAGCTTCAATCACCCCCTTTTCCCCCGAAAATCCAGTTTCCGATCGCCGTAACACCATGTGTTTCGTCGCTTTTTCCGCACCTGACTTTATTGATTTTTGCTGGTTTTTCATGGGTTTTTCATGGTTTTTAGCTAGAAAAACATGTTATTTTATTGCTTTTGAAGGGTTTTTGTTGATTTTCCGAGAATTTCGATCATTCCAGATGGCATGAAATCCCTCAACAATCTTCTCGGCTGCATTCGCCGGCGAGTGACTGTAAATCGACAGAATCCGGAAAATCCTTCGAATAATGAGGAAAATCGTATGTTTCTGATGTTTTTTGATTGAAAAACGCTGAAAATTAGCTGTAATTTACCTAGAAATCGAGTTTTATCGTGTCAAAAGTGTCAAATGCAAATGCGCTCTATTGAGAAGGCAAACAGGGGAGGTCTTCGGTTTTCTGGCGGCAGCTGACTGATTTGTCAGCGAATTTACGTCAGAAAAGGTTTTGATGTTTGTTTAATGGAAAATTTGATTTTAGAAAACTAGAAATTGCCGAAAAACAGTGTAGCGAACTTTCCAAACCCGATCAAAACTTGTTCTTCCCTTTTTTATGAAATGTTCTCTATTTTCTCACAAAATCCGATTGAAAACTTCAACTCCTGGTTTTCCATGTTTGTTTTTATCATTTTTATCACTCAAAACACCCCCAAAAACCCCTATTCCCCTGAAAAACCTGGAAATTCTCTTTGTTTCGAGAAATTTTTCCGTGGCCTAGGATCCGACAAACCCGCGTGGCCTAGGATCCGACAAACTCTGTTTTTTGAGCGGAACAGGCAATTTCATAGAAAACTAACATTACAAACGGATTTGTCATGGTGTTTTACATATTTGATCAAAATTTTAGGAAATTTGATCGAGTAGATTTGGAGATAATCTCGAAAAACTGAATTTTTTATGATTTTTCTTTTTTTTGGATTGTTTTTTGTTTTTGACGGATTTTTGAGCGGTTTTTTTTGTGAAAAATTGATTGGAAAACACAAAATTCACAAGTTTTGATTAATTTTTTACAAAAAACCGATGATTTTTCCATTTACCACAAGCTTTTCCAAAACTGCAGACAATTTTTTGAATTTTTTGAAAGAAAATCTTTTTTTTCTCAAAATCCAGCAAAGATATCAAAAAAAGTGTTTACTACAAAGTTATTGCCCACTTTATTTTCTATTTGATGATGTGTTTATCTTATTTTTAGCTTTAAAACTAAAAAAGTTATGATTTTCCGTGTAAAATCTCTTATTTCTCAAAAAAATTACATAATTTTTCAAAAAATTGTTAAAAATTCAGTTTTGCATCAATCTAAGCGATCTAAAATGCATTTAATAGAACGTTTTGTGCTCTCTAATTTTGTTTTTGACAATTTTTGTCTAGCTATTCTGGATTTTGAGAAAAACTAAGATTTCTAAAACCAATCAAAAATTTTTATTATAAAAAAAAAATTTTAGCTTCAAAAATTTTTTTTCACGTGAAAAAAAATTTTCCACGTTTCCCAATGTCATTTTTTCCACATATTCTTACCCGCTCTTTCAGATTTTCCTTATTTCAGCCTCCGAGAGTCCTTCCTTCACCGTTTCCCCGGAGTCTATGGGGATAGTGGCGAGTGGAATGCCGGCTCCATCCGCGAATCGATCAGGAAGTGGAAAGGAGCCGGAAAAGAAGCGAAAACTCTACGAAAATGATGCTCAGGAAGCTCAAGAACATGAAGAACATGGAATTCCATTGAAAGAAGCCCTGAAAAAAGTGTCGGAAGCGAAAATAGCAGTGATCTACACCGAAATCGGAGACATCTCAAAAATCGATAAAATCCAAGAAATTTTGACTCTGGCGATGGACGGTTTTGAGGTTAAACATGAGATATTGAAGCTACAAGTCTCAAATTCCACCCAGAAAGCCATAAAACACCTGTTTCTCCATGAAAACTGGCCATTGATCTTCATCAAAGGAAACCCTCTCGGGGGCATTGAAGAGTTGAAGAATCTGAACCAAGAATACCTCAAAGAATGGCTAAAAGATCATCAATACGACCTAATCGTGATCGGAGGAGGCTCCGGAGGCCTTGCAGCTGCGAAAGAAGCCGCTAGACTCGGAAAAAAAGTCGCTTGCCTCGATTTTGTAAAGCCGTCGCCGATTGGAACGACTTGGGGTCTTGGTGGAACTTGTGTTAACGTTGGGTGTATTCCGAAGAAACTTATGCATCAAGCAAGTCTTCTGGGACACTCTATTTGTGAGTTTACAAAATTTTGAGAAAAAAAATTTTGAAAAAAAAAATTTTTTTTTTTTGAAAAAATTTTTTTTTTATTTTTTCAGATGACGCCAAAAAATTCGGTTGGAAGATTCCTGAAGGCAAAATCGAGCACAATTGGATTCATTTAAAAGACTCGGTTCAGGATCATATTGCATCGTTGAATTGGGGGTATAGAGTGCAGTTGAGAGAGAAGACTGTGGGTTTTGAAAAAAATTTGAAAAAATTTCGAAAAAAAAATTTTTTTTTCGATGTTTTCTGATATTTTGCTATGGGAAAAATTTTAATTCTATTATATCATAAATTTTTTCTTTTACCTCAATATTCAAAATTTCAAAATCAAATTCTGAAAAAATTGAAAAATTGAAAAAAAATAATTTTTTTTCGAAAATTCCAGAAAAAATTGAAAAAATTTTTCTCTATTTTTTTTTTAAATTTCCAGTTTTTTCTCGAAAAGCTTGTTTGAATTGCTTTAAAAAAATTTCCTTTTGACCCCGCTTGCTGAAATTTCACAAGGAAATTTTGAAAATTCAAAAAAAAAATTTTCAAAAATTCTAAAAAAATTTTATTTGAAAATTGTTTTTTTTTTCAAAAATTCTCCTTGTTTTTGGAATATAAATTTAGTTTACATTAAATAATAGTTTTTTTGACTCCGATTGTTAAATTTTCAGAAGAAAATTTTCAAAAATTCAAAAAAAAATTCCAAAAATTTCGAAAAAAAATTTTTTTTGACAATTTTTTTTTCCTTATTTCCTGAAAAATTCTGATGTTTTTTCGTGCAAAATAAATTAGATTACAATTCAAAAATTTCTCCTAAACCTCTTTTGACGTTTCAGGAAAAAATTTCAAAATTTGGAAAAAAAATGTTTTTTTTTTTTGAAAAATTCGAAAAAAAAAATTTTTAATTTTTAGTTTTTTAGCAAAATTTGTTTTGAACGACTCAAATTCAATCTTCAAAACCCAAACAACGCTCTGAAATCTTCCAGGTAACCTACATAAACTCCTACGGAGAGTTCACCGGCCCCTTCGAGATCTCTGCTACCAACAAAAAGAAGAAGGTCGAAAAAATCACAGCGGATCGATTTTTGATTTCAACTGGACTCCGTCCCAAATATCCAGAGATTCCGGGAGTCAAAGAGTACACAATTACAAGTGACGACCTGTTCCAGTTACCATATTCTCCTGGAAAGACTCTTTGTGTCGGAGCTTCGTATGTCTCGTTGGAATGTGCTGGGTTCTTGCATGGATTGGGTTTTGATGTTACGGTGAGTAAAAATAAAAATGCTAGAAAACTAGAAAATGTGAAAAAAAATGCAAGAAAAAAATTTTTTTCTGAAAGTTTAAAAAAAAAAATTTTTTGAAATTTTTTTTTTCGGTTTCTAAATTTTGTGAAAAATTGAGAAAATCTAGTTTTCGCAATTTTTGGATTGTTGAACAAACTTCACAATTTCATCATAAATGTAGATAAACCACTGCAAAACCCGATTTTTGCTTTTTTTGGAATTTCGAAAAATTGAAAAAATTTTTTAATTTTTTGAAAAATTGAAAAAAAATTTTTAAATTTTAAATTTTTTCTGTTTCAGAGTTTTGCGAAAAATGAGAAAACTTTGCAAATTCAGTTTTCCGTTGTGTCAACAATTTTTGAAACTACTGCAGAGTAACAGAAACCACTGAAAAACCTTTTTTTTTGAGTTTCGAAAACTTGAAAAAAAAAATTTTGAAATTTTTTTCTGTTTCAAAATTTTTCGAAAATCTTGCAAAAATTTGTCCCTGCAGTTTTTTAACTTAAAATGACTTTAAAAATGAGCAAATCCAATAATACATGACAAACCCTAAAATTTTTCCAAAAGTTGAAAAAAATATTTTTTGGATTTTTCGAAGTTTTTAGAATTTTTGAGTTTTCAGCTATTTTAATTGTTTTTGAAAACTTGAAACTAAACAGTAAACCTAGAACAACAGTCCTATAAAATATTTTCAATTTTGAAATTTTCAAAAAAAAAATTCAAAAAATTTTCACTCTGAAAAATTCACATTTTTATCTTTCGGGTCTCATAATGAATTTTCATAACTTGAGCTATCTAGGCTGAAAGTCAACACAAAAAACAAATTTTCAAGACTAAAAGAGATCCCGAAATTCAATACAATTTGAAAAAAATGGTTTTGAAAAAATAGGAAACATTTTTTTTTTTGAAAAATTGAAAAATTTCAAAAAAAAAATTCAAAATTTTCCAAGTTTTTAGCATTTCAAATTGTCTATTAACATTAAAATCAGGTTTTAAAGATTAGAAAAGACTCAAAAACCCACTCATTTCCAAAAAAACCTGTTTCAAAATTTCCAAATCTCAAGATTCTAATGTTACAGTTCAATTCATCAGCAAAATTTTCAAAAAAATTTTTTTTAGTACTGTAAAAATTCCTACACCTTCCAAAAAACCTCTGTTTTCCAGGTAATGGTCCGTTCAATCCTCCTTCGTGGTTTTGATCAAGATATGGCCGAGAGAATCCGTAAACACATGACAGCCTACGGTCTCAAATTCGAGTCGGGAGTTCCATCTCGAATAGAGCAAGTAAAAGAGAAGACTGACGAGTCCCCAGGCCTTTATAAGGTTTTTTGGGACAAAAAACAAGAAGATGGAAGTCAAATTGAAGTCTCCGAGGAGTATAACACGATTCTAATGGCAATTGGAAGAGAGGCCATGACAGATGATGTGGGTCTCGAAGCGATTGGAGTGAAACGGGCGAAAAGTAAGAAAATAGAAGGAAGAAGGGAACAGAGCAGTGTTCCGTGGATCTATGCAATTGGGGATGTGCTGGAAGGAACTCCAGAATTGACCCCGGTGGCTATTCAAGCTGGACGAGTCCTCATGAGACGATTGTTTGAGGGGGCTAATGAGTTGGTGAGTGTTTTACAAGGGAAATTTGGTTTCCCCTGGTTTATTTGCACTTTTTAACATACCAATCGGTAGATCTCAACGAGATGAACAACATTGTAGTTGATCATTTTTGCTGAAAAAAATTTCTAAACGCACTTTTGGGGCCTGGAACTTTGAGGTTCAAACTTTGAGGTCCAAAAACCCCCTAAATGTTTTACCCTCCATTTGAAAGGATTCCCGGTGGTTTTTAAGAGATTTGAATAGTAAGATAGGTAGATTTAAACGTATACATTGATTCTAGAAAAATCCAGAAAATTTAGAAAAAAAAACAAAAATTTTGGAATTTTTTTTTGAATTTTGGAATATTTTTTTTTTCGGAAACTTTTTTTCCTCAAAATTTCCTGGAAGTTTATCAAAATTGATAAACGTTATGAAAATGCAATAAATAGATTTGAATGTAAACTATTGATTCTAAAAAATCTGGAAAATTTAGCAAAAAAAAACAAATTTTTGGAATTTTTTTTGAATTTTCGGAAAAATTTTTTTTTAATTCTTCAGAATTTGCTGGAATTTTATTAGAATCGATAGAGAATCGAAAAAAATGCAATAAATAGATCTGAACGTATACTATTGATTTTAAACAAAATCTAGAAAATTTAGAAAAAAATTGTTTTTTTGGAATTTTTTTTTGAATTTTCGAAAAAAATTTTTTTTTTTGGAAAACAAAAATTTCTTCGGAATTTTTAGGTTGTCGGGAGATTTGAATAATGTCAAATTTGAATTTTGAATAATACCACAATCAACTCTGACAAAATTGGGGCTAATTTGAAAAAAATTCAAATTTTTTGAAAAATTTTCGAAAAAAAAAATTTTTTTTGGAAAAAAATTTTCTTTAGAATCGGTAAGAATTTTATTAGGATTAATAGAAACAATTCATTTGAATTTTTGCTCTACTTCAATCTTCTAAAAACTACCAAAACCCCCTTCAAATGAGCCCTCAAACCCCTGATCTTGAAATTTTTCAAGAAGGAAAAAAATTTTTCAAAAAAATTTTTTTTTTCCAAAATCAATTTTTTTCAAATTTTTCAGACCGAATACGACCAAATCCCAACCACCGTCTTTACCCCACTAGAATACGGATGTTGTGGACTATCAGAAGAGGACTCGATTGCCAAGTACGGAAAGGAAAACGTGGTGATTTATCACAATGTGTTCATCCCATTGGAACACACGATTCCCGAGAAAATGGACAAGGATCATTGTTATTTGAAATTGATTTGTTTGAGGAATGAAGAGGTAAAAAATTTGAAAAAAAATTAATTTGCAAAAAAAAAATTTTTTTTGAAAAAAATTTTTTTTTTGAAATTTTTTTTTCGTCAAAAAAATTAAAAAACCCTCTTGAAAATGAATTTTTCGGCTGAAAAATTGACAAATTTCTCAATTTCGTTTGATAAAAATAGAAGAATTTAGAAATTTCTGTAGAAAAAAAATTGTTTTTTTGAAAATTGAAAAAAAAATTTTTTTTGGAATTTTTTTTTCAAAAAATTTCAAAATCCACCTGATAAAAGGTTTTTTGTGCACAAAATTCAAAAAAAATCCAAATTTCCATTGAAAAACAAGAAAAAATTCAGAAATTTCTGTCAAAAAATAAAATTCGGAAAAAAAATTTTGAACAAAAAATTTTTTTTTTTTAGAAATTTTTTTAAAAATTTCTACAAAAACTTCCTACCAATGATTTTTTGTGCAGAAAAATTGATGAACTTTAAAAATTCCATTAATAAAAATAAAATAATCCAGAAATTTTTGTAGAAGAAAAATTGAGAAAAAAAAATTGGAAAAAAAAATTTCTGAAAAAATTTCAAACCCCTCCAATCTTTCATTTTCTTTAGGAAAAAGTAATCGGCTTCCATATTCTCACTCCAAACGCTGGAGAAATCACTCAAGGATTCGGAATCGCGTTGAAACTCTCGGCAAAAAAAGCAGATTTTGACAGGCTTATAGGAATTCATCCGACTGTTGCAGAAGTGAGAAAAATAGCTTAAAATGAAGAAAAAACCCTCTATTTTCAGAATTTCACAACTTTAACGCTGGAAAAAAAGGATGGAGACGAGGAGCTGCAAGCGTCGGGTTGCTGAGGATAAGCTGGGTCCGATTCTAGGGGGAGTCTAGAGAATTTTAGGATTTTTTGAATAGTTTTTGGGCTTTTTTAAAGCTCTTAGCCTTCTTTAAATTCTCTAGAATCCCCCTACACTCGGACCGTAGCGATTTACGAGTAAGGGCAGCTTTGTGACGACTTTTGGCTAAACTCCACCGAGAGCGCCTCTGGTCTGATGCGCCCCCAAAGTGGTCGCCCTCTGAAGGTGATGAAAATGGGTTCGGGATGCGTTTTTTATTGATTTTTGATAGGAAATTCGAAATCTAGACCTTTTTCTACCCCCTGAACCTATTTTCATCGCTTTTGGATTTGGTGGGGAATTTTGGGAATTTTTTGAAAAAAGTGAAAAAAAAAATTTTTTTTTGAAATTTTTTTTGAAATTTTTTTTGAGAAATTTCTGAAATTCCCCATCTTTTTATCAGCTTTTTTCTAGTAATTCCTGAATCTTTATATTCTATTCTCTCTATTTTCCTGATTTTCCTGTATTCTTCTGAATTTTTGGTATTCAACTTGGCCTTTTCCTACTTTTCCTGTAAGTGCCCATTTTTTTAAATTCGGTTTCTTGGTTTTTTAAAACTGATTATGGCAATAAATGTATTGATATTTGAACTACTCGTGATACCTATGAAGTGTGAAAATTGGTTAGAAAATTTTGAAGAAAAAATTTTCAAAAACAATTTTTTTTTTCTTCAATTTTTTCGTTTTTTTACTGTTACAAATTTCTAGATAAATTTTGGGGATTACACCAGTTCCAATTTCTCTGTAGATGATGTAACAAATTTCAAAAAACATTCAATAAAACCATAACTTGAACAAAAATGGATTCCCGATTACAGAAATTCAGGAATTTTTACGGTTTCAAGTTCAAAAGTTCTAGAAAATTTTTGATTTCACAAAAGTGACAATCTGATTCTAATTGAGAACTATTGAAGTCTACCAGCTAACTAACTGTCTGTTTCAACCATTCCAGAAGCCTTTTGGGGGTTCAAGTTTTTAGCAATTCTTCCTTCATCTTCCACCTTTTCAAAAAATTCATGAATGCTTTTGGGTTTTCAACAGTATCAGTATGCCATTTGTCGAAGAACGCCATAATCAAAGAAAAATGAAAATCTTCAGTTTCAGGTTATCCCTAAATTTTTAGCAGATCAATGTTTTCCAATAGAAGTGTTTGAATGATAGGGAAACAGATAAAAAATGACCAAATCCTAACTTTTCTGTTCATAATTCAACTTCTGTTACAGTTTCAAGTTCTGAATATCCAGGTTCCATAGATTTACAGTGCTCCTACAACATTTCAACTCTCCGAATTCTAATTTACTGTTTCAAAAATCTCACAAATCTCTTGTTTTTCAGATTGATTTCAATTTGTCGGGGGTCGAAAGATTGAAAGGAAACTTTCGTAACACGTTTCAAAAAATTGTCAAATTATCAGAATGTTGAAACTGTACTGGTAAATAAATGAAATTTTAGGGAAAGCTTCGAAAACAAGTAAAGAATCAGAATCTTCACAGTTTTGCTGTTTCAAAAGTTTCAGATGAATTTGAGAGGCTATACTAGACTCAATTATTTGCAGGATACCTTCATTTTTAGAAAACCAAAAGTAAAACCATAACAGATGTGAAAACTAATCTGTTTCTCAAAATTCTCAAAAGCCTGACTCATCGATTTCTTTCAATAAAAATAGGGCATTTGGTTGTAGCTATGTTCAACATCATTTTGATTCTGGATGAGTTCAGTTTCATGTTCAAAAGTTATAGGATTTGCAGATTTGAAGGAAGTTCCATTTTGTTTTTAGTTTCTGAACTTCAGCTAACTTTTTCACTGTCAAAAAAAAAAATTTCCAGATAGTTTCAGGGTTCAGATTAGCCTCAATCATATGAAAATGCCACAATTATTAGAAAATTTGAGAAAACGACAAGAAAGAACTGTTGAATCTCCTTTCTGCCTCTAAACGTTTCGGTTTCAAGTTCAAAAGTTCTAGAATCTTTCTAGAAAGTTCACTGAAGTGCTTCTCTTTTTTGCATTCTGAAGTTTATCTAACTTACTGATTCAAAGGTTCTAGATAAAATAGAGATTTCTGATTGGTTTCAATGTTTTCAGTACATCCTTTTGTTCTTTCTATCTTTCAGAAACATAATGTTAAAAAAAACCGTATTTTCACTAATCTTTATTTACTGTTTGACAGAAGAGAGATAGCAGCGAAGCATCAAAAATTACACGTCGGTGTTGGACAACTTCGATTTTCCGTACTTTAATCTCATCTAGATGTTGGCTTTTACCGTACGAACAGCATGCAATGTTTGCCTGAAATACAGCATTGAAAATTTACAAAATTTCCCTTATATTAACTCACTAAAACAAATTCTTCCAGCCAACAAAGCATCGAATTTTTCGGAACCTCTGACTTTTTTTTTCATCGATGCAAATCGAATAAAAAATAAAATAAAAAAACAGAGGAACTTTCTAAAAATCAAATACCGATTCTCACCAGAGAATCCAGGACGTTTCTCCTTGATTTTAGAAAAAAAAAACTAGGAAAAACCACGGAAAAATGCTTTTTTTTAGGCCATGGCCTAGAAATCCGTCCTCGGCCACCTCTCGCTGCATCAGCTGATTGATTTTCTTGTTTTCTCTCTTTTCTCTCTTTTCATGTGTTGTGTGTTGTCTATACGAGAGAATACAACACGCAGAAGGTCCTAGAGAGCATGGAAACCCATAGAAAACAAGAGAAACCCAGAAAAACGCATAATGCGCGAAAGCGCCACAACGGCGCACTCTCGGGGCATGTTTACCCCAGTGTAAAGTCTCAGTTTCTATCGATTTTCCCCCCAATTCTGAGGATTTTTAACCGTTTCAGACTAATTTGAACCTTCTTAACCCGATTTTCAGCTTAAAAACCCTCAAAAACCCTTGGAAAATGCTCCAAATCGGACCAAACTTCCGTACCAATGTTGATGTGACATTTTGCTACAAGTCACTCAAGGATCATCATCAAATAACTTTGGAATTAGAGCTGATAACGAGTGATGAAGTGATAGGGCAGCTAAAAGAAGTGTTCAAGAGAGAATTTCGGATCAAGGCGACTGATGATTTGGTGGATATTAGTGTTGGTGAGTAGGAAATTGGATTCTGAAAAAAAAACATGATACTTAGGAAAATCTGTTTTTTTACGTTAAACCTAGTTTTTTTTACATGTTTTTTATACCAATCAATAGATCTTAACAAGCTGAACAACTTTGTAGTACTTTATTTTTGCCAGAAACGCTTTATTTTACTACTTTTAGGCCCTCAAAGTCAGTCTCGAATTTTCCTCAAAATCGGATGTTTGAGGACCCATTTGAAGGGGTTCCCGGGAATTTTGAAAAGATCTAAATAGTGGTAGACTTAGATCTGAACTAGTTCTATCAATTTCAATTAAAATCGGACAAAATTTAAGAAAATTTTTTTTTGGAATTTTTTTAAATTTTCGAATTTTCGAAAAAAAAAATTTTTTTTTTAGAATTAGCAGAAATTTATCAGGAATGATAAAAAGAACTTAGTTTTATTTTTTCCGCTATTTGAATCTTCTAAAAATCACCAGAAACTCCTTCAAATTTATCATCCAGAAAAACATTTTGATTTTTTTCGAATTTTCTGAAAAATTTTTTTTGGAAATTTTTTTTTGTTGTTCTCGTCATTTTTTAGACGGTAAAATAGTTTTGAACTTGAGGACTAACTAGTCCTATTAATCCTGATAAGGTTCTGAAAAAAGTTAGAAAAAAAATTTTTGTTGGGAATTTTTTTCAAATTTTTCAAATTTTAGGAAAAAAAATGTTTTTTTGAAATGTTTTTTTTGTAATTTTGTTGGTTTTCAGAAAATTCAAATAATGTTAAATTTAGATTTAAACTAGTTTTTTCAATCCTGATAAGATTCTGACAAATTTCTAACAAAAATTTTTTTTAATTTTTCTTTCAAAATTTCAAAAAAAATTTCAAAAAAAAAACGAAAAAAAATTTTCAATTTTTTTCATTTTTTTTGAATATTTCGATTTTTTCCAGCAACCCCATACGACAAAAAGCCAGTCCGTTCCGCTCAAGACGTCTTCCTCAACATCCACACCCCAATCCACCCAACTTTTCTCAAAATCCTTCGACCAACCATTCGCCTTATTTTCACAGTTCGTGGCCATCTTTGGAAAGATGGACAGGGTTTCTGGATTAGTCAAACGGATTATGATGCATGGCAAAAGAAGGATCAGGCGAGGAAAGAGGCGGATAAGATGCGATTCCAGAGAAACGTCCAAATAATGGAGGAGCAGTTGGAGATGAGAGAGATCATTGAAAAACAAGCAAAGGATATTGCATTTTTGATGAAGGAAATGGAGATTTTGAAGATGGAGAATGAGAAAAGAGACCAGAAACAATGCTGCTGCAAGCTCATGAAGTCGAATGATAGCTTGGTGGAGTTTGATGAGATGGAGATTGCAGAAGCGGTGGAGGATTTGAGTTTGGAGCAGGAGTAGGGAAGGTGGGTTCTAGAAAAAAGCACGTTTTCCTAGAGGAAAAGTGTCTAAAACAGAGAAACTAGGATAAATAACGTTGGAAGGTCACAGACGTACTGTTCCAAAAAGGTCTCTAGACATTTTGGTGGTTTAGTGAAACAGTGATCCTAAAGTTGCAGTAGGAACAGGAAGATAAGACGTTATTTTAAAGTAAACTGGATCGATTGGACAAGGAAAACGCATACTTTTGAAGAAAGTGTTTTGAAACAGAGAAGCTAGGCTGCAATCAGAATACTGTTCCAATTAGGCCTCTAGAGATTTTGGCGGTTTAGTGAAACATTGATTTAAATTTATGTAAATCATCAACTTGACTTACACTTACGTTTTACTATGATTCTGAACACTGAAAACTGGAAAATAGTACTTTATGAAAGTTACAAAAGTTATTAGCGAAACAGTGTCAATCGAGTTTTTTGAGTTTGGAGCAGGAATAGGGAGATGAGAATTGAAAATCATCAAGATTATCCGATTAGCGTACGACAGAACGTTTTATCGTTTGAAAAGTATCTGAAACTGAGAAGCTTCAAAAAAGTTACCGTATTTCCGCGATTAGAAGGGCACTTCGAATATAAGGGCACCCAAACTTGGACATTGAGAAATAGAAGGGCACCCCGATTAGAAGAGCATCTCGTTTACAAGGGTACCCGAGCAAATGACGAAATTCACGGAAAAGCTCGAAAATTCTCAAATTCCCTTGATTTTCAGTTGAAAACTGCCCGTTTTGTTGCATTTTTCCGGGTTTTTTATCAAATTTACGACGAAAACATAGAATATTTCACCAAATTCACGAGTTTTTTGCTCAATTTTTGTACAAATGTGTGTTTGTATTCTTGTTAGGAAATTATGCTCCGATTCGTCATCAGAGTTGAGAAATACAAGGGCACCTCGAGTAGAAGGGCGCCCCGAATATAAGGGCACTAGGAAAGAGGGATTGAAAAATAGAAGGGCATGCCCTTCTAATCGCGGAAATACGGTACGTGGTTAGCTAACGCGATCATACTGTTCCAAAAAGGCCTCTAGAGATTTTGGCGGTTTAGTAAAACCGTATTTTTTTGTTAAGTTTAGGTGGTTTAGTTTGAAAATTATTCGAAACGATATGGTACGATCCAATGCAACTTGTGAACTGAATTTTGTTTTGAGGCAAACTAGAAACTGAAATTTGAAGTAGGTACATAGAAATATCCTTTGACGAAGTGTTACTGTTTCGAGAGTCTCGATTCCAAGGAAATAAACCGAAGAACTGCTTCACAAAACCAACCACAACATAAACACTTTTTCTGATACAGTAACTGCTTATTTTCAAGTTTTTTCATTTCAGATGTTAATTTCTTCAGTTCACTGGCAACTTCTTTTTCTTGAGAAACATTGTACCATCATCTACCGCTTCAATTGATCCAAATTAACCCTCGTCTTCTTTTCCCCTATTAGTTTTTTTGCTCTTTCCAGATTTTCTACTTGACCTACCTCAACTTTCCCTTTTATTTCTCAGGAACATTTCTCCCCAATTTCCTTTCGATCTGTGTATCTTTATCTAGACCCCCCCCACCCCTTCTAGCTTTTCCCCATGTTTTCCCCTATGTCTTTCCCCCATTTACCCCTCAATCTTTGTACTTTATCACCTTCTCTCGAAAAGAGAGGAAAAAACAACAAAATAAAGCGATAAATCAAAATTTCTCATGTTCTTGGGAGACCAGTCAACAACATCCATTTCTCCAGTGTCACATGTGTTTGACATGAAAAAATGGATGTAAGGGGGAGAAAAAGAAGTGAGAAAACACGAAGGTCACTTCGTGTTACATCTGATACCACTTTCTACCACTTTTTCGCCACTTTTTCTTTAGTTTTTCCAAGTTTTTCTCAAAGTTTTTGGGTCTAGGTTTCCAGACCCATTATCCATTACAAGTGCTTTGAAATGCACATGTTCTTTTTGTTTTTTCTTCTGTTGTTTTCCCCCTGGACCCTCTACTATGCCTAAAATAGCAAAACAGCACTTCCGGAACAAACTGGAGGTCTAGAAGTATGGACGGCTAGTAGAGACCGGAAACTAGAGAAGGAGCCCTGGAAAATAGCATATTTCTTGAATCTTTTGGTATTTGTGTACATAGCCTTCTTGTTTTTCTTGGTTTTTTTATGTCTAGATCGTACAAGACATTGCGCGTAAATTGAATATGCAACATTTGTGGAGTTTTTGAAACAGATACTCAAAGTTAGTCCAAAATGATGAAGACAGACCAGTGGTCTAGCTTTTCTCTTTCGTGGTTTTCACAAAACTGTTGATGATTTATTGAAATCATTGTGCTCCCATAAGTACATCTGGAACTTTTGAAACAGTGATTTTTCTGTTTCAAAACTTTCAGATCATAAGGGCAATACTCGTCTTATTCAATAATTGGTACGCATTATTTTTTCCTTCCTTCCCGAGTCTAAAAGAAGTGAGAATTCCCTAATTCTGGTTTTTTAGCCCGTAGAAGGTCAATAGAACACGAATTGATTGTTCCCAAAGCTAGCTTTTTCTAGGCCGTGGTATTCAGAAATTGTTTATTACGTAAATCAGCCTATCCGTTGAAACCGTCATGCTTCCCTCAGGACTTCTGGAACATTTGAAACAGTGACTTTCTGTTTCACCAACTTTACATTATCAGAGAATTCCGTTTCGCAAGTTTCTCTTTTGAAATTTTATTTAGATTGTGTTGCTGATCTGAACATAAGTTTGACACCCATTTTTCGTATTTCTCCACTTTGCTCTTTTTTCCTAGCTTTTTCAAGACCACGGTTTAAAAAAATTATTTCGATTTGCCCAGCGCTCGTTCATCGAAATTATCGTACTCCGTAAGCACTTCTGGAATTTTGAAAACAGTACATTTCTGTTTCAAAACTTCCACATCTACAGAACAATACTCATCCCATTCAATTATACGGACGTTGGGATTAGTTTTGATTTCCTGGTTATCTAGAATCCGTAAGAATTCCCGAATTGTAAATCTTGCCACCTTCTCACACATTTTCCACTCCACCAGCTCCGTTTTGAGTCTAGAGTCTTAACCAATGCGGTCCAGTTACAACTGGGTCAACAAGACCATAATGTCTAGTTTGATTCCAAGCGTTTTTTTGGCTGTGAAGTCGGCTATGTTTCATCAATTTATTAGTCACATTATTTCGATATTACACTACCTTTCCATCAAGAGCATAATGAATTGCAGACTTTGAAACTGTATGTATTTGCAAATTGACACCTTCGATGGAAAGTCTAACAATCAAGGGTCTAAACCCTTCAAATTATGACGTTTCTGAAACACAATCTTTGTTAGCATTAATGTGTTTTTTAAAACTATGATCACCAGCTCCAATGTGAGCCACATGTTGTTCCTGTATTTCTCCGTTTCTTGAAACACGAATGACAAGTTTCTTTATCATGGTATTCAATCCTCCGACGTCTATATATAAATTTGCAGTTAGCGTCCAAATCTTGACACCTTCTTACACATTTTCCACTCCACCAGCTCAATTTTGAGTCTAGACTCTAAACCATTGCGGTTCAGTTGACTGGGTCAACTAGACCATAATGTCTAGTTTGATTCCAAGCGTTTTCTTGGCTTTGAAGTCGGCTATGTTTCATAAATTTATTAGTCATATTATTTCGATATTACACTACCTTTCCATCAAGAGCCTTACTGAAACGGATACTTTGAAACTGTACGTGTTTGGAAGATTGTGATTTGGTTTCCTATTAACTAACCTTGATTCTAAACTCCTTAAGTTGTGGCTTTTCTGAGACGCAAGTACCTGCTAGCATCGTTTATTTCCCGTGGGCAGTAATGTTGGCCACCAATTGTTCCTGAACTTCTCCGTTTCTTGAAACACTGAATACAAGTTGCGTTTTCGTAGTGTTCAATTCTGATGTGACTCGATGAAACTGTATGTATTTGGCAGTTGACAAATTGTGTGAAAGTCCCACTAATCCAGACTCTAAAATCCACGAATTGTGGCGTTTCTGAAACACTAATCCTTGTTAGCAACAATGTTTTTTCCACTAGGAGGATCATGTGCAACAATGTTAGCTACCTATTGTTTTTGAATTTCTCTGTTTCTTGAAACACAGAATAGAAATTGCGTTTTTGTAGTGTTCAATAATGATGTGATCCGATGATTCTATAAAACCTCAACTCATATTTGCAGTCGTGAGATTCCCGAATGATGACTTTACACCTTCATACATTCCCCTTTTTCCACTCCACTAGCTCCGTCTAGAGTCTAGACTCTAAACCATTGCGGTCCAGTTGGTTGGACCAACTAGACCGCAATGTCTAGTTTGATTCCAAGCTTTTGTTTAGCTTCGAAGTCGCCTATTTTTTATTTATTTATTAGTCTCTTACAAATAGTATTCCACTACCTTACTTTTGAGTGCATACTTAAACGAACACTTTGAAACTGTATGTATTTGAAATATCGCGCACTTGTGGGATTTATTTTCTAGATCTTGAAACCCTTCAAATTATGACGTTTCTGAAACACAATTGCCTGCTAGCATAGTTTTTTTCCTATGGGCAATAATGCTGGCTTTTCATTTTTTTCTAAACTTCTCTGTTTTTTGAAACACAAACAACAAGGTGCTTCATCATGGTATTCAATTCTTCAATAATTTTATTCAATAATTCAGATTTGCTAACTGCGTCCGATTCTTGACATTTTTTCACACATTTTCCACTCCACTAGCTCCGTTTTGAGTCTAGACTCCAAACCATTACGGTCCAGTTGACTGGATCAACTAGACCACAATGTCTAGTTTGATTCCAAACGTTTACTTGGTTGTGAAGTCGGCTATGTTTCATCAATTTATTAGTCAAATTATTTCGATATTACACTACCTTTCGATCAAAATCGTACTGAAACGGACACTTTGAAACTGTATCTATTTGACACCTTGCGCATTTTTGGAAATACTAATCCAGACCCTAAAACCCTCAAATTATGACGTTTCTGAAACACAAATCCTTGTTAGCATCAATTTTTTTCTACTGCATCGGCCCGCAACATTGGTGAACTTCTAATTGTTTTCGAACTTCTCCGTTTCTTGAAACACAAAACACAAGTTGCTTTATCATGATATTCGATTTTTCTATGTCTACATACAGATTTGCAGATAGCTTCCGATTCTTGACACCTTCTTTCACATTTTCCACTTCACTAGCTCAATTTTGAGTCTACCAACTAGACCATGATTTCTAGTTTGATTCCAAGCTTTTTCTTGGTCTTGAAGTTATGTACATAGCTCTGAAGCTCCAGACTAAAACCTATGTAGGTTAGAGAGTCGTGAAATTTTTCGATGCACTGATACACTGTGAGAATGCTACTCTAAATGTGGATAAAAACTTTCAGAAACAGTGACAATTCTGAGAAATTGGTTGCTGTTTCAAAAGTCTAACAATTTTTATTTGAAAATCTGAGTTTTCAATGAATTATCGTTCAACCGTGAACCCCTAAACCCTTTCCAAAGTCGAATACGTTCCAACTGGATTATTGGATTAGTCTTATCAACCTTCATTTGCTCTAGTTTCGTGGAAAACCAAAACTAGACTAGTGATAAGGTTTCTTTCTTTTCAATTTCATTTTGAACTTTATGGAAGTCCAAGCTCCTACTCCGAAGCGAGTCTCCATTGTGAGAATGATTTGGTGGTGTTGGTGGGCGATTTTCCTGGTCATTTGGGTGTACCTGATCCTTAGAGAAGACAATGGAGGAGGTGTTGAGAGTGGTGGGTATAGACTTTCTAGTGGGAAATAGATGCATGGACCAATCGGGCTATAGAGAAATGATCTTCTAATTTTTTTGCTTGAAACGGAAGAAATTTCTGTTAGAAACTGTTGTTTTTTGAAAGTATCGGAGTCTTGAAATCGCCAGTCTAATGTTTCAAGTAGAATTGAATTCCTTATCACTTTTTCATGAAACAGTGAAAACATGTTGGATCCAAAAACAAACCATTTTCAAGTTTTTTTTCTAGTGAATTTCGGGTTTTTAGATCAAAATGATGAACACATCTACTGTTTCGACTAGCACTAAAATCTCAATGAGTTTGTTATGAAACAGTAGGTCATTGATTTTCTAATCTTTTTTGCTTGAAACTGACGAATTTCTGTTCAAGACAATACGTTTTTGAGAGGAATCAGGGAGTCGAAGAACAACAGATCTACTGTTCCAAGTAGAATTGAATTCTTGTTTACTTTATCATGAAACAGTGAAAACACCTTTCTAATTGGCCTAAATCACTTGGATCCAAAAACAAACCATTTTTCAAGGTTTTTTCGCAGTAAATACCTGTAATTTTCATTGAGAATTGTTCGCGTACATCTACTGTTTCAAGTAGAACTAGAATCATGATCTGTTTGTTATGAAACAGTAGGCTTCTTGCTGCTTTTGACTGTGTTTTCCTTCGTTAATCTGCTCTATTTCTACAATTTTCCATCAATTTGAATAGTAACACACTGTTATCACAAGTTCTTCAACGGAATGTTCCATTAGTTCCAACTGAAATTTCCTAGCTAAAATTTTGAAACTTTCTAGCTAAAACAGTGCAAATCAATTTGAAGCGCTTTTGTAATAGTTCAATAGGCGAAAGTGGGTTTTTATGAAACCGTTGATGCCGGAGTTGATCATTTTATAACATTTTTCGGTCAGTATACTGGGAATTTGAAACTGTGAATACTTGTTTGAAATTGAGGAAGTTCTTAGGGATAAAATACGCCGAAAATACTGTTCCAAGTAGACTTGAACTCCTTATGACTTTATCTTGAATCAGTAACCAGACTTTTCCAGCCGGTGTACTTTCCTTGCTATCCTGCTCTATTTCTATACTTTTCTATTCATTTGAATACAGTAACAAACTTTAGTAACGAATAGTAACGAAGATCTTCAAGAGCATTGTTCTATCTATGCTAACTTTCCTAATGTCTTCAAACTGAAACAGTGAAGGTCATTTCTAACTTGAGGATTTCTAGTTATCTTCGTAGAAACACTAGCTTCTATCAATCTGGTTCATGAAATCTGCGAAAGCACTGTTCCATCTACTCCACAAATCCTAATACCTTTTCTGTGAAACAGTACTGGCATTATTTGATATGTTTAGTTGTCCTTTTTTTCGAAATATTGAAGCGGTTCGCACTCTGCTAGATAACAAGATGAATGTGTTTGATGATTTCTCTCGTTTTTTGTCCTAAACGACTGTTTCACAAAGATCTCAATCAGCTATCGAGCACTCATGAAACATTATGTCCGTCATTCTTTGAGAACCCTGGTTTATAAAGAAAAATCAATAGGAAATCAGTTTTCATTAAAAAAGATACAGGAAACAAATAAAATTCATACCACACAGAAACGGAACTTACTGTTCCACAAGAACCTGAACTCCTTATCACTTTATCCTAAAACAGTAATTTCGTAGCTTCACAATCAGAAAACACAAAAAACTCCCATCCTTGTTTTCCCCGCCCCTTCTGTCCTTTTCCTTCCCTATCTTTCTTCCTTGTTTTCATTCCTCCCCTCCTCTCCACTCCTTTTTTCATCTCCTAGTTGAACTAATCCATTTGCGTGTCGTTTTCTCATTTCCCCTTCTTTTCTTGTTTTCATGTTTTTGTTTTGTTTCTCTTTCTCCATCTATCTTGGCACTTTTTGTGTTAGACGTCTTTTTGTCACCGCCAAGGGTTTTGCGTCATTGTCTTTTTGGAAACCTTTGATGTTCGTTTAAAGAATCCTAATAGAGTGTCGCTACAAACAAAATCTCATTTTCCGTTTCAAATTTTCGGTTTGCGTGAAACAGGGATAACTTGGTAATGACATGAAGGCTTTTTAAGGTTATTTTCCACTTCTAGCTGCTGTAATTTTCTCAGAGTCAGAAATCATAGGATCACAACGATTCTTCAGGATCGGACAATTAGGATATCATGCAACCTTTCCCGTTTCAAATTCACCAATAACCTGAAACATGGATCATTTGCTGATTAGTGCTAGAATGAGAGATTTTTATAATTCTAACCGAAATTGTACCATTGACACCTTGAACTACAGTTTCAAAAGTAAGAGGCTGAATGAAACTGAATGTTTATTTCTATTTGGACAGGAGTTTCATCAATGTGTTTTGATCACAGAACTTTTGATTTTCATCGTGAACATGAATCTGCACTCTCCATGGAAAGGTGTGATTGATAGTAACATTTTCTGTTTCAAACTTCCCATTAGTCTGAAACCTTATTGATTTTTCATTTCCGATATGATAGTTGATGCTAAATAGTTGTATTTTCACTAGCTCTGAACTTTGTAGACAACAATCACAAACATCGAGTGCCTATCAGATTATGGATCGTTACCAGTAACTGGAATTCCCAGTATCAGTCATAAATACAGCTTGTGTGAAACAGGATAACTTTTCAGTGGGTCTCCGAAGTCTTCGAAGTTGCAAAGCTTCCCTATCTTTGAGTGTGGTTTTTTTCTAGAATTAAAAATACCATTGATTCGCTCATATTGTTGATCAGGTTCCTGTTTCATCTTTCACATTTACTTGAAACACAATATACTTCTTCAATTTGTGATTTTTCTAAATAGAGAATCCTTACTTTCACTTTTTGATTATGCGAAACAAATTTGTTTTCTGTTCTGGAAGAATAGATGTCGGGTTATTGAGCAAAAATCAGTTTTTTCGAATCTTTTTGTAAATTGTTTTGTAATTGCTAGAGACATCTTCTGCTTCAAATTTCTTACTTTGCTGAAACATTGACTATGTATACTTCCGGTGGAAAAGCGTCCATTTCTTTTTTTGTCAACAGCCTGCTACCATCCCATTGGAAAAAATTCCCAGCTTCAACTTTGAGATTTCTTTGAAACATTCAAATTTATCGAGTTGATTTTTTGAAATGCTTCCAACTTTTGTTCAAAAGAAGCTTCCAGTTTCAAATATCCCATTTGTTTGAAACGTTTATCATTTTGACAATAAGTAAGAAGCTAGTAATCCTGTGATTTTCCCGTTTTTTGCATACCGTGAACATGAAAAAATCAACGAAACATTTTCAGTTTCAATTTTCTCATTTTTTCGAAACAGAAGAAATCCCTTCAATTTGAAGTCTTTTCTCATCGTATCATTCAACAATTTCAGTTTCAAGTTGTTGGCTTGTTTGAAACACATAGAGTCTTTTCAATCAGTTCTTGTTATTGTCTGATTTTCTGAACATCCCCTTCCTTTTTATCTAGGTTGTTATTATGCTCTTTCGTCAATCCTTGCGAGATCTACTAAAGCTTCCTGTTCCAAATAAGTCAATTCTCTGAAACACAAATCGTTCTCTTCAGTTTGTGCTCTATCGTTAAACCTTTCCTAAACATTTGAATAGTCCCTAAAGAGACCTCTTGATGATTCCAACTCTCTATTACCCTTGTTTTAGCAAAATCTATCAACATTTTTGTCACAGGCATCGTTCCTCCGCAAGAGGTTCTCGCGCTGTTAGTCTCATTTTCGAAGATTGGTTCGATTGTCTGTTATGAGTTAGTAGGTGTTTAGAGACTGTTTCGAAACAGGAATTATCAAGTGAGTTACACGAGTATTATCTTCAATTTTCTGTTTCAAATCTCAAACATTGTTGAAGCAGAGAATCTTCGTTAATCTTGAAAGAAAATCTGCCGGTTTACAGTTTCAACTTTACTAGGAATCTGAAAAACGTGAAAACTGTTCAATAAGTCTAGATTTGACTGGACTTCTTTTTCATTTTTACCGTTCCCACTTTATCGGAACAGGTAGCATTCTGAAGTACACCAATTACTCTCTCAAGTTCCTATTACATCAATTACAACATCTTCTGCTTCAAATTTCCCTTTTTTCTGAGGCATTGTTCATTTTTTCTAGTGCAGCTTTTTGTCAGAATTGTTTGTCATCCATTAGCAAAGTTTTATCAGTTTCAAATATCCATATTCCTTGAAACACATATTATCTCTTCAGTTCGTAGTTCCTATTCAGAATTGTTTCATTCCCATTTTCTTATTACAATTGTCTGTTTCAAAATTGTTAGAAAAGCGTTTTGAAACATACATTACTCATTATTGCTGCGGTCAGGCGAAGTCTCCGCGGGTCTCGCCACGAAATCAGTTTTTTGCTGTTTTCTCGATTTTGAACTGATTTTTTCAAATTTTTCTAATGAATTCGGATAGAATAGAGAATTTGAAACCGATTGATAGTCAGTTCAACCAAAACTGTTCAGTTTTTCAGCTAAAATTTTCAGATTTCGTGTTTCTTTTTGAAAATGAGTGAATCGCAATGAAAAACTCAAATAATTCTGGTCGAATGAACTATTTCTAGGTTTTAAATTATTTTTTCTATCCGGTTTCATCAGAAAAAATTCAAAAAAGTTGGTCTGAAAACGAGAAAACAGCAAAAAACTGATTTCGTGGCGAGACCTTGAATTTGGATTCTACAAAATCTAGATTTACAAAAAAAACTGTCCGTTTCAAAATTCCTACTTCATTGAAACACAAGATACCCTTTCAATTCGCGCTTCCTTTTGCAATAACATATTTTTTTCCTTCTTTGATCATCCAAATTCTTTTTCCCCCCTCCCATCCTCCCAGGGGTCCCCCAATTACCCTCATCAATTATTTATAATACAAAGAAGCCCTTTCCTTTCCCTCTAAACACACACAGTCATCTGACCACCATCTGCTCCCCTCTCTCTCTCTCGCTGTCTGCGTCTCTCTGTCGAGTACTCTCTCGCCCCGTTAAACGTGTCTCTGGTTCTCTCTAAATCTCCGCCGATTTCGCGGTCAGAACTGGTAAACTGGCCATTTTTGAGGGGGATTGGGGTGTCTGGGTCTTATTTTCACCCTTTTTCTAGTGATTTTGCTGGTTTTCGTCAATTTTATCGTGCTTTTTTGCCTTTTTACAAGTGGTTTATTGAAGGTCATTTTTCATCCTTTTTTCATGAAAATTTGTCAATTTTCCTGTATTCTGCCTGTTTTTTCTTCATTTTCCTTGAGTTTCCATGTCATTTTGCTAGTTTTTCTCTCGATTTCCGCTAATTTTTTCAATTTTTACACTTTTTGCAAAATTTTTCCTCTCTTTCTCTGCGTCTACCTGTCTATCTTCTCTCTCTCTCTCTCCCTCATCTCGTCTATCAGAAATCACTGATTTTATCACTATCCTCCTCCCCTATCACTTATCACTACAAATTTTCTATTGATTGGCGGAAAATTTCGAAAAATTCGAAAAAAAAAATTTTGAAAAAAAAATTTTTTTTTTTGAAATTTTTTTTTTGCATTTTTTTTTTTGCTGTTTCATTTTGGATTCTTTAAAAAATTTAGGCGTTTCTATCAATTTTTCCTTAATAAAATTTTGAAAAATCAATCACTACAAATAGATTGGCCTAAATTTCGAAAAAAACATTTTTGAAAAAAATTTTTTTTTTCGAAATTTTTTTTCAAATTTAAAAAAATCAATAATCCAATTCATTTTCAGCGCGAAAAATGGGCGGAGTACTGTCTGGAGAGAAGGTGTTCAACGACTCGAAAGCCATTCACAATGTGGATCGGCAGATGCTTCATAATCAGTGAGTTTTTTGTTTTGAAAAAAAAATCCAAAAAAAAAATAATATTTCGGATTCAAAAAATAATTTTAAAAAATTGGGGCGAATTAGGAAGTTGATGTGTCAGAGTAGAATCTGAAATTTGAAAAAAAAGAAGCAAAAACGGCGAATTTCTGTTTCAAAATCAGTGAATTAGTACTGTGAAATTTGAAAATTTTATCACTCTATTTTGTGGAATTTCTTTGGAAAATTACTATTCCTGAAGCTCTTAGTCGTAAATCTGGAATCCAGGACTCTAAAAAACCTAATTAGAAGTGTAATGAACGCGAAAAATCTATATTGTGACGGAAAAATCGAAGATAAATAGAAACGCATAACCGAATTCTATTAGTTTTTTAAATTTATTACACTTTCAAAGTCTTCTGAAACTGAAATAGTGTTGAAGCTTGTTAGTAGGTACGCCTCTTTTTAAAGCGACAGATTTTTAGAATTGTGGTAAACACACTGTCCACATAATTGATCCAGAGAAATGAGAAACCTACAGCGTAAAAAACAACATTCCGAGTTTGTCTCAACAAAAATGTTTCCATCTTGCATCAATCTGATATCTAGGAAACAGTAGTTAGTGTTATCAGTTAGTGTTAGGTCGAATAGGTTCCTACTTTCTTTTGTTAGGGTTATCGATATTATCCACTAACTACTGTTTCATAAGATTCTCAACTTCTCTATCACTTTTCATGAATCAGTGAAAAAGTTCTTTCACATACAACAAAACCTATGTAGACAATCGAAAACTTGAAGATGAACTGTTTTGGATCAATTGAATCTACTGAAAGTTCCATCTTAATCGGAACTAATCCACTGATAGCTAAAAAAGCGGAAAATTTGAAGCAGGGAATCTCATTTCAGCGTAGACACAATATTTCTTTCGTCTTTTTTCAACTTTCCCTACATTTTGAATCAGAAATTTTATGTTTTTTCATCAAGATCTGATTGAAAATTTTCAAAATTCTGCTTTCTCGTCAGATTTTTATCAAAAAAATAGAAAATCAGTTCACTACTTTAAAAAATATTCGCTTGTTTTTTGAAATTTTTTGAAACCGAAACAAAACTCCTCAATTTCAAACTTCCCTTTTGAAACAGTGAAGCAGTCAACATCACGAACTTTTCCTCCTTTTCCCCGTTTCTCACGTGCCCCTCCATCTTCACGTCATCCCTTTTCACCACGTGTTGCAAGCCCAATTCGAGGTCAAAAATGTGAAAATAACGGGTCAATATTTGTTTTCTAGGAGGGGACTTATGAACTTGATATCAACGTGAAGAGGTGTTTATTTACCACTAGGGAATGTACGTCAAAGAGGAGATAGGGTTTCACACTTTTGGGATGGAATGGGATTTGGGGTAGTTCATGAGTAAGGAGACAGGATGATCACTGTTTCATGGACGGGATGTTAGAAATTGTGGTTTTGGTGAAACTGATCATCCATCTGTGACAGTGACATAGTGACACGGAATTTTATGATTTTGGAACTCAAAAAACCATATTATCAGAATGCTGGGAATACTGTAGGCTGGCAAAAAAGGGCAAGAGTGCAGCACTTTCGCCCGGTGCATGAGGGCAAGAGTGTACGAAGGCGAAAGTGTACGAGGGCAAGAGTGCATGAGGGCGAAAGTGTTCGAAGGCGAAAGTGCATGAGGGCGAGAGTGTACGAGGGCGAAAGTGCATGAAGTGCATGAACATTTTTGATGAAATGGTGGTCGGATGCGCTCAAAATCAAGTAAGTGTTACTTTTCCTGGCCTTTCAGAGTCTGCTTAGTATGATGGAGACAATGGGAGTCCAGTTTGAACATGATTAACAAATTAATTTTGTGCCAGAGCCTTCAAAGTACTGTAGTTCGATGTAAAATGTGTCCGAAACTGCTAATGATTGATTCCGGACCTACCACAATACATAATATCTCCATTACGCAAGAATGCAGAATGCACCAGAATTTTTCATGCACTCCACACACTCTCGCCCTCATGCACTCTTGCCCTCGTACACTCTCGCCTTCGTACACTCTCGCCCGCATACACTCTTGCCCTCTCGCCCTCTCGCCTTCATGCACTCTCGCCGTCTCGCCCGCTCGCGCCCAATTTGCCAGCCTAGAATACTGTTCCAAATGCTAAACATTAGAATTCATGGTTTCAATGAAACTGATGCTCTAAAGAGCAAATATACACCAAAATGTATGATTTTGAGTCACAAATAACCAACTTACGGAGATGCTAGAACGACTGTTTCATAAGCTAAACATTAGAATTCATTTTATCAGTGAAACTGATATTTTTTTAGCCGAACGAGTAAAAAAAGTACATAGAAGAGTATGATTTTGGAACTCTAAACACCAAATTTGAGAGATTCAGTTTGTTACAAAGAAACGCTGTTTCAAAACCTGAACATTGTAATTCATGTTATCAGTGAAACTGATTCTTTGTAGAATGATCAAAAAAAGAATTTCACAGAAATTTAGGATTTTGAGTCTCAAATAACGAAAATAAGATGATGAGACCCAAATAACCGAGTTGTTGATCCAAGAAGTACTGTTTCAAAAGTTGATCATTAGAATTCGTGGTATCAGTGGAACTAATGTCTTGTTAACTTTATTTGAGCACTTATGCACTGAAAAATATGATTTTGAGACCCAAACCACCAAATTTCAAAGAAAAATCTTTCTGCAAACCCATTGTCCTCTCCTCTTTTCCGTTCCAAGAAACCCACTGATAAGTGATAAGAGGGTGTGAAAACTCTACAGAAAACTCTACAAAAAACCTAAAACAAACAGAAAAGTGATCAAAGGGATATGAGAAGGAAAGGGGAGGAGGAGAAGGAACTGGGGGTGATACTGGGGGTAAATAGAAAATATACAGTAGAGCAAAAAGTATAGTTTGATATCATACAGATTGGCTGTTTAGGGTCTTGGTAGTGGTTTCTTGATATCTTTTTGTTTTGCCAACAAAATTTCCAATTCCAATACTCTAGGAAGTTTCCAGATTTGAAAATAGTGTAGGTGAAACTGGAAATGTGTTTTCTGTTTCAAATTTTACTGAATTTACAAAGAAGTTTCTACTAATTATTACCTGGATTATAATTCTTTCCTGTTGTTTTCTAATGAGTACTGCTCATTGAAAACTTTTCCACATCTTTTAGTCGCACTGACCGTAATATTTTTTTTTGGTTCCAAAATAGTCAACTGAAACTGGGTGCATTTTCTGTTTCAAAGTCTACTGAATTTGTAAGGAAATGTTACTATTTCAATAGGCAGCAGCTATGCAAATGAATAGTAAAAATCCCTGAATTTTCTAGAATTTTTGCAAATGTAGTTCGAAATAAAAAGAAACTGCGGGAAATCCCCGTTTCAAGTTCCCATAAATTAGCTCCAATTTCTTGTTGTTCCAATGTACTTGATTCAATTTTGGGTTTCTGGATATAAAAACAGCGAAAATGGTCCTTTTTCAAAATGATTATCAGTATCAGTTCCATCAAGAGGAATCCCATTACCTGAAAACATCTCCAGTTTTCAAATGTTCTTGGTGAAACTGGGAACCTTATCTTTTCTGTTTCAAGTTTTCAGCAAGTTAGCAGAAAATTTGAAAGTAGTAATGCGTTTACAGGGAATTCCGCTTATTTTAGACAACATCTAGGTGATTTTCTAATTACAGTTTCAAATTTCCATCATTTTTCTCGAAAATTTCAAAACTGCAATATCGTTTTGCCATAATTTCAATTTTCTCCAAAAAAGCGGAAAAATCGTTAATGAAAAGCCCCCAGTAGTCCCAGCTCCTTGTACACATTTCTTATCACTTTTTCAAAGTCAAAAACCATAAAAAATTATCAGTTTTCACCGAAATTTCCCCGAAAAAATTTCACCAAGTTGCATCACTTTTCTCTTCTGATTGACAGCTTCTTGTCTTTTTATCACTATGCGACTTGATAAATTGATTAGAAAAACATCTAGAGCAATTGGAAAAAAGTTTCAGTTTTTGGGAAGTTGCTTGTGAGTTTTGAAAAAAATTGAAAAAAAAATTAAAAAAAAATTTTTTTTTTGAAAATTTGAAAAAAAATTTTTTTTTTTTAGAAAAATCGAAAAATCAATAACCATTTTTTGCTGATAACAGTTACATCTCTAATCAATAATCCCTTCTTTCAATTCCAAATTTTTTCCAACTTTTACCCCTCTTATCACTGATTCAAGGCGCACTCCCCCAAATTATCATCTTATCATTAGAAACAAGTTTTCGAGCAGAAATTGATGATGCAAGTGGTTTTTTGTCTTTTATTTAAGTTATCAGTTATCAGTAAAAATTAGAAAAATTGGAAAATAGAAGGAAAAATTTTTTTTTTCAAAAAAATTTTTTAAAAAATTTTTGAACAATTTTCAAAAAATTCAAACCCATATTCCAAGTGAAATGCTTGTTATAAATTCAGTATTAATTTGTATTAGAGCATTCTAAACTCAATTTCAACAAGTTTAGACTAGAAACTTCCCATTTCTTATCACTTATCAGTCCCCCCACCCTAGTTTCGAAAAAATGAGACAGAGAACAGGATTATGAGTTGGTTTGCAGAGAATTGAGGGTAGAGAGTATTTTTTATTATCAGTTTTATCATTATCAGCGCAATTTTTTTCAATTTGTGAGAGAAAAAAAAAATTCGAAAAAATTTTTTTTTTTCGAAATTTTTTTTTTAATTTTGGAAAATTGGAAATCTATTTTTTTTCTCAACTTTTAAAATAGCTATCAAAAAATTGTTAATTGCAAAGTTAAAGAACACAAAACGTGCTATCGAATGCTGTTTAGTTTGTAAAATTTGAAGAAAAACTGAATTTTTTACAATTTTTTGAAAATTGGGTTGGGATTTTGACACTAAAATTAAAAAATGGGGGGTTTGCGCGAAAAATTATAACTTTTTTAGTTTTAAAGTTAAAAATCAGGTAAACATAGCATTAAATAGAGAAGAAAATGAGCTATAACTTTGTAGTTAACAACTTTTTGCTATCTTTGCAGGATTCTGGGGAAAAAAAAGATTTTCAAAAAAAGTAAAAAAAAAAATTTTGAAAAAAAAATTTTTTTTTTTCAATTTTTAAAATTTTTAAAATTTTTTGTCTCTTCCCTAACATCATTTCTTGCAGTGACCCAACTCTATCAGTGAGTACACCGGAAGTCACCACCGAAATGCACGAGAGACTCAACTTTCCAAAGGTCGAGCTGCACTTGCATCTTGATGGAGCCGTCCGTTTCGACACGCTGATCGATTTGTCGCAGTGAGTTTTGAGTTTTTCAACCTGTAATTTGATCTAGAATCATCTACAGTACCTCTAGATCAAATTACAATACCCAGAAACCTAGAAAACCCCTGTTTTTCCAGACAAAAAGGAATTTCCTTGGCTGGCGCCAAAACCGTTGAAGAATTGAAGAAGGTGTTGGTCACTCATGAGCCCGCAAACCTTTCCAAGGTCCTTGAAGCCTTTGAAATCTTCCTCCCAGTTATTCGAGGAGACCTGGCTGCTATGGAACGAGTGGCCTACGAGTTATGCGAAGACCAACACAACAACGGAGTCGTGTACTTTGAAGGACGCTACTCGCCACATTTGCTCTTGTCTAATGATTATCCGGTTAGTTGAAGGGATGGGGACTGTAGAAATTTTAGGAAAACAGTTATTAGAAATGGAAAAGCTACAGGGAATAAGTAGGGAAAAAATTTGAACGGTTTCATTGAATTTTGAAACACAAAAAAATTCATGGTGAATCAATGTACAACACAATTTGAGGATTTGGATTGATAGGGATAGTGATAGAATGATCAGAGAATACAAAAAAACGAGAAAATTGAGTCAGCAAACAATTTGCACCGTTTCATAAGGTTCTGGAACACCAAATTATGCAAATTATGGTGATAGGATCAGTTCAAGTGTAGCTGTTGTTTGGAATCGTTATTGATAGTGACATAAATACAGTTCCTACTGTTCCAAAAATTTTTGAAACTGACAGAAAAGTGTTCTCTGAAGTATACTACGTTTAGCAAATCGATGGTTAGAAAAGCTCAATTTTTTTCGAGTGAATCATGATGCATTTCCCACTGTTTCATAGACTTTTGAGAAAATGCCATTTCGAAAATTGGTAATTGAGATACGAAACCAGTTGTTTGGTGATTATCATGTACATTATCATGAACATACATACCGAACTGACTCGCAGTCCAATTTTTACAGTTTCATAGATTTTTGAAACACTAGAATTTGTCCGATTAGTAATGAACAGTGTTTCTCAATGTCGCCTATTCTCTGGGTTTCTGTGAACATTTGTGTTAGAAAGTCGATAATTGAGAGAAAAAAGGCAGTGAGCTGTAGAAATGTTAGAAAATCATTAGTTAGAAGTTCACAAGACAAATACACGAGTCAAGAAACAATGTTTACTGTTTCATAGATTTCTGAAACAGTAGACTTTTTTGGTAGAGTCAATCCAGGAGCCGTTTTGTGAGGAGGTCACAATAGGAATTCCAGCCAAATAACTTTAAGAAATGGTTTTTGAGAAAGAAACCCGGCAGTTTGACTTTTATGGTGTGCTTGAAACTTCACTAACTAGTAGACCTTTTCTGAAAGTTCAAAGCTTTATGAAACCGGAAAAGATTCTTTGGATGGTATCACGTGCGGGGCTAATGTAGGTTGTCAATAGAAAAAGCTTATGATAAATGATTGGATCCTAAAAGTTTTAAGAATTTCCAAAAAATGTTCTTAGCGAGCCAACGAGCCAATCTTACAGTTTCATAGTTTTCTGAAACACTGGATTTTTGATGAGGATTAGTGACATTTTCCCTGATTTCGATGAATCTCTAGATTCCAGTTAACATTTCTGTTAGGAACAAGTAGTTATGATGGAGGGTACATAAGGAATACAAGCAAGTATCTGTAATCGGCTCACAGGAGAATCAGTTAAAGAAGGCAATAGTTTCAGTTTCATGACATTTTGAAACTGTACACTTGCCTGGGTAGTTTGATTATTCTTTAATCGATTCATTACATTGTTTTCAAAACCTCAACAAAAAGCTCTGAAATTAGATAATCAACAATTATCTTCTGTTTCAAAAAATTTTGGAACATTGGAACTTTTTTCAATCAGCGATTCTTAAGCGTTTTGTCTCAAAATCCAATTAGTTGAAGGTTCCATCAGAAAAATTTGAGACATTGACAGTTGGATTGAGTTGTCCAGATATTTCTACGGTTTCATGACTTTTTTGAAACACAAATTTCTTACTGATATTCAATTTTATTTCAGTAAGCAGTATTTTGCAAATTAGTTTCTTTCTGGGCTCCAATAATTACAAAGCAAGACATTTCTACGTTTTCATAGGTTTTTGAAACTGAAAAGTTTCTTTAGAAGGTTATTGCTGAGTTTTATATCCTTATGCTAGTGAATTGTGGGTTCAAATCCTTTGCTAGTGACTTACCTAGATATTTCTACAGTTTCATGACTCTTCGAAACACAAGAATCTTCATAGCAGAAGATGATGAATCAACTCTGTCGACGAGAAATTGTGAAATTTTTCGAACTGGAGGAAAAATCAACCTTTTTACATGTTTCCCCAGTTTCATGATTCTGTGAAACATAAATTTTTACTTGGAAGATCAATCTGATGTTGTTCCTAGCAGCTGTACACTAAAAAGTGACTGGGCAATGATGTTTCACTGTTTCATAGCTTTTTGAAACGGAAAAGATTCATTTGAACTTGATACTTTGATTATTTTGTCTTCTAGAACAACATTACCGCTTAAAATTGACTTCCGCTTATTCTATTGGTGCTCTCAAACTTTCCTACAGTTTCATGAATCTATGAAACTGGAAAAGTTGCTGGGAAGTCGATAAACAATTTTTCTCGTCAGAAAACTTGAATTATAATTATCAAGAACAATTTCAGGAAGTCACCGCCGCTCACGTTGTCGCTGCTGTCAAGAAGGGATTCGATCGTGGAGAGAAACAGTTTGGAATCAAGGCCCGCTCGATTCTTTGTTGTATTCGAGGACTCGATAAGAAGTTCCCGCAGATGGTGTTGGATTTGGGTGAGTGAGGCAAAGAATTAGAAAAAGAGCCCATTGAAGAATGGGACAACGGATAAGGTGATAGAGGGGGTGTGAAACAGAAAAAGAGATGTTTATACATCGAAAACAAAGAATGCAGCGTTGGAGACGGTTAGAAGTGGTTATTTGTGGCTTTTTTGAAACATAGATTCTTGTAATTTGAACGCAAAACGTGTTTATCTAACAATTATAGGGATCAACGTTAAACATAACAAATCTGTTTCGAGAAACAGTGAAAAAAGTGAGAATATCCAGGAAAAGTAGTACACCATTGGATCTTCTAACTGCATGCCCAATTCTCACTAGTGACTACCAAAATTCATCGCTATACTATCAGAAATCTAGAAGAAAATGACAAATCTGTTTCATGAAACAGTCATCAAACCTTGCCAAGAAAAACAGTTAGTTTTCCTTTTGGTTTCGAAATTTGCATTCTTTTCGAAATTTCGAGCTTTTTCGAGTTGACAGTTACAACATTGGTTAAAAAAATAAGTATATTTCGATGATGCCCAAAAATAGAAAGCTCTTTTTTTACCGTTTCTTGAAACAGAGAAGATTGCTAGAGGTGTGTTTTGTAGAATTAAGTTTGGGATGTCCTCTCATCATGATCAATATCTGACGCATAATACAACATTACTGAAATGTAGACCAATTCAGAAGAAGATTTCTGTTTTGAGTAACAGTAAATACAGGATCAAGAAAGTTCCAATTGATGTGACAATCATAAAAAATGCACAAAAAGTACAACTAGCACAAGGAATCAATGCTAGCTAGCAAAAAGTTCCAGTCACCTTCCTTTCTAGAAACAGAAAATCACATTTTCACTTGGAGAAGTAAAACTTCCAAACAAGCTTTCTCTGTTTCAAAATCTCACTAAAATGCAGTCTTTGACCTTCTCGCTTACTAGTAAAATTGCCTCATAATCTGAAACAGTGTCCTAAAAGTCGTGTCCAAAAAAGATCATGAAAAGTTGAGTCGAGGTTTGTAAAAGACGTTTTCAGAACTATGCCAAAGGGTGATAAATGCTGAAAACATCTTGTAAAACTGTCTAGGGACCATTGTGGTCATTCTTCCAGAAACAGAGGCCACCTAGCCCTATTTTAGTTTTCTCTGTTTCAAAATCATGACAAATTTAGTCAATTTTTACACAGGGCAATTTGCGATCCGATTTCACTTTGAATAACTGTCAAAAACATCTGTAAACTACTATTCAAAAAACCCCCAAGGACAATCTAATTGTAAATCATTTACTACAAACGCCAAAAAAGTTGGTGTGGGTCTCGCCACGAAATCTGTTTTTTGCTGTTTTCTCGATTTTTAACCGATTTTTTCAAATTGTCTCAATGAACTGGGGTAGAATAAAGAATTTGAAACCGATTGATAGTCAGTTCAACCAAAACTGTTCAGTTTTTCAGCTAAAAATTTCAGATTTCGTGTTGTTTTTTGAAAATGAGTAAATCGCAATGAAAAACTCAATAATTCTGGTCGAATGAACTATTTCTAGGTTCCAAATTCTTTTTTTTATCCGTTTTCATCAGAAGAAATTGAGAAAGTTGGTCTAAAATCGAGAAAACAGCAAAAAACTGATTTCGTGGCAAGACCCGCCGAGGGCCACTTCGCGTGACCGAACGAAATCAGTTTTTCGCTGATTTTTCGATTTCGGACCAGCTTTTTTGAACTTATTTTGATGAAAACGAATAGAAAAAAGAATTTGAAACCTAGCAATAGTTCATTCGACCAGAATTATTGAGTTTTTCATTGCGATTTACTCATTTTTGTGATTTTTCCGATAAACAAGCCAAAAACACGAAATCTGAAAATTTTAGCTGAAAAACTGAACAGTTTTGGTTGAACTGACTATCAATCGGTTTCAAATTCTCTATTCTATCCGAATTCATTCGAAAAATTTGAAAAAATTGGTTAAAAATCGAGAAAACAGCGAAAAACTGATTTCGTGGCGAGACCCGCTGAGCTGTTTCAAAATCATGTGATAAATTGAGTCGATTTTTGCAGCCACCGACCTAAAACAACTCGGAGTTGTCGCCATCGATGTCGCCGGTTCGGCGCACGGCGCCGACGAGCAATACGAGCCAGAAGTGGTCGCCGCCTTCCAGGAAGCCTACAAACGTGGAATCCATCGAACAGTTCATGCTGGAGAGTCTGGTGGACCGAAAGAAGTGCTTCGAGCCATCGAAGACATGCATGCGGAGAGAATCGGACATGGCTACCGTGTGATGCGAGACGAGCAAATGTACCTGGACAACTTTGTCAATCAGAAAACCGTGCACTTGGAGGCCTGTCCGTACTCTTCTGTGATGACTGGAGCTGTTCCGTTGGACTGGAAGAATCATCCATTGGCCAGATGGGCCAAGGATGATGTGAACTTTTCGGTGTCGAGGGATGACCCGACTTGTTTTGATAACTCGATGTTGAGCGAGTTGACACTGGCTCATAAACAAATTGGATTGGATGTTCATCAGTTGTGGAAGGCGGTGAGTTGGGATTTTTGCGGAAAAATTTTTTTTTGAAAATTTTGAAAAAAAAAAATTTTTTTTTGAAAATTTTTTTTTCTCAAAATCATGAAAACTTTTTAGTTTTTTTGTTTTTTTGGGATTTAGTTATCACCTAGCTTATTCTTGTTACTTTTCTGTCATTTTTCATGGAGAATTGAGAAAAAAAAAACCGAAAAATTAAAAAAATCGAAAGAGCGAAAATTGAAATTTTTTTTTCATTTTTTCGAAATTGCCTCCGATTTTTTTTTGATTATTATGGTGTATTTCTTATTGATAAATTTATGACTATCAATTGAGAAATATCAGTGATTTTATCGGAAATTTTGAAAAAAAATTCAAAAAAAAATTTCAATAAAAATTTTTTTTTTTCGAAAATTCTAAAAACTCGGAAATTCTAGAAAGTTTCTGATAATTCTAAATTTTTAACATAATCAATAGCTAGCTAGTTTATCAATTATCACTCTATCTCACAAAAATACGATTTTTTTGAAAAATTTGAAAAAAAACAAAAAAATTTTTTTCGATTTTTTTTTCAAATTTTCCTTTTTTTTCAAATCAACAAAATCTATATCACTACCGATCTATTTATCAGTTTATCACTAATTTTTGTTCAGATCTTATCAGTCATCAGTCAATTTCTGCAAAAATTCCGAAAAAAAAAATCGAATTTTTTTTTCTTTTTGAAAATTTTTCGAATTTTTTTTTCAAAATTCTCAATTTTTTTGATTTTTTTTGGGTAATCGGATTGTTTAGTGAAGTTTTGATATCAATCATTACCTAGTTATCAATTTATCAGTCAATTTCAAAGCAAAAATTTTTCAAAAAAAATTCTTTTTGAAAATTTTTCGAAAAAAAATTTTTTTTTTCAAAATTTTCAAAATTTCGAAACATTTTTTCGATTTTTTCAAAGTCATCAGCTTATCAATCCGTCTCTTTCCAGCAACTTAACGCCGCTCGTTCCTCCTTCCTCCCAGAAGACGAAAAAGCCGAATTGGTGAAGATAATCGAAGCCGCCGAGCCGCCACGTCAATGATCCATTGAGTACTTGATTCTTGTGAAAAACATTCCGATTCGATATAAATGATACCTTTTTATCTTTTTTGATCCGTTTTTTCTTTCTGGAAGGTCCCAATTTTTTCATGTTTTTTTCCTACTAATTTTTTCAAAAAAAAATTTTTTTTTCGACAATTTTTTTTCCATTTTTAAAATTTTTTCTAATTTTTTCAAATAAACCTTGAATTTCTCTGAGTTTCTAAACGTTTTTCTAGAAAGTTCTAGTGTTTTTTTTATATTTTTATAACCTAAAAACAACAAGAAAAACGAAAAAACGAAGGAAAAATCGAAAATCCGCGGGTAGATCACTGAGCGGCTCCGTTGGCTTGGGCGTTGAGAAGTTGGTGCTCTTGGAATTTCAGCGAGACTCGTTGTGTCATCTGAAATGGAAAACATTTAGGTTTTGCAATTAAAAATTTTTTTTTCCAAAAAAAAAATGTTTTTTGGAAAAAAAATTTTGAAAAAATTTCGAAAAAAAATTATTTTGTGGAAAAAACAGGTGCAAATAGAGTTTTTTACAGAGTCTCATTCATTTGCAGTGTATTTTAGCAATTTTTCATCAATTTCAACAGTTTTTTTTCATCAAATTTGAATTTTTTGCAAAAAAAAATTTACCTTGAGAAACTTGTCGAGACAATTGTTGGCGCACGACTCCTCCTTGGCGTTGACGGTTCGGCTGCCGAATTCGTTGACACACGACGTGAAGCACTGCTCGGCGACCAGATTGTACTGGGTGAGAAAGTCGCGGAACGTCTGGATGTTCTGCTCGCTGGCCATCTGGAAATTGAAAAGTTTTTGAGGGAAATCGGGGGAAATGCGGGGAAACAGAGAAGAATCAGCGTAAAGAGCTAAGAACAAAGGTGAATCAGGAGGAAATAACACAAAAACCCATGAAAATGCTGGAAAAATCGGAATTTTGCGAATTTTGGTCAACATTTTCGGAAGATGACGTAACTTGATAATTTCTCGATGAATTTTTACAAACTCAAGCTTAAAAAGACTCCAGAATTTTTTCTAAACAATAATCACAAAAAAATCTGCAAAAAACACACAAAAAAACTTCAGAAACAACGAAAAATGAGAGAAAAAATCCCAGAAATAAAAGTAAAAAATTGCTCGCCGAGCGCGTCAACCCAACTTTTCACTGACGCATTTCTAGTGCTTTCTCTGCGTCTCTCCTCACCACACACTCTCTCGCCTCTTCTGCTTGAAAGTGAGCAGAAAAGAGAGGAAAAAGCCGATTTTCAGCATCAAAATAACAGAAAAACAAGCAAAAAAGTGCTACTTTGTGCACTAGACACCTGGAAAAATCATTATTTTGCTGAAAAATAGAGAGAAATTGCATTTCCCGCGCACTTTTCCGGCTCAAAGATGAAAAGTCCCGCCGGGGGGTACATGGTGTGTGCTCGCGGAGCATTTCCTTGCATTTAGCTAATCCCCAGACCACCTTATATTAGTTATATAGCTAGGAATTGCTTATTTTCGCCGGGTTCAGTGGGAAAATCGGTCTAGAAACGTGATTTTTCGCACATTTTCGCTCCTTCAGCTTCTGGAGCTTTCCGGAGCTTTCGGGTCATTTTTGAGCTCCGTGAGCTCATTAACGTGATCTTTTGCTCTTGGTTTACGTGTCTGCATGCTGAATAGCGTGCCCCGCCGGCATACACATCAAATATTTGAAGTATTGAGGCGAGAAAGAGGAAGAGTGTTTCAATGCTCATTTGCGGCTTGGGAAACTTTGAAAATCATCATTTTCCAACGTTTTTCGGGGATTTTATTGTGTTTTCGTGGTGTTTTTGGCTGTTTTGAGCTGTTTTTCGTAGGTTTCGAACTGTTTTTGCGGAAATTTCGCTGTTTTGGGTCTCGCCTCGAAATCAGTTTTTTGCTATTTTCTAGATTTTGAACCGATTTTTTTCAAATTTTTCAAATGAATTCGGATAGAATAGAGAATTTGAAACCGATTGATAGTCAGTTCAACCAAAACTGTTCAGTTTTTCAGCTAAAATTTTCAGATTTCGTGTTTTTGGCTTGTTCCGCGGAAAAATCACAAAAATGAGTAAATCGCAATGAAAAACTCAATAATTCTGGTCGAATGAACTATTTCTAGGTTTAAAATTTTATTTTCTATCCGTTTTCATCAGAAAAAATTCAAAAAAGTTGGTCCGGAAACGAGAAAACAGCAAAAACCGATAGGGCCACTTTGGGTGATCGCAGTAATATGCAGTTTTCAGTTGTTTCTAGACATTTTCCAAGTTTTTCATGCAGATTTTCGAGCTCTCCATGTCAAATTTGACCTATTTAGACCTGTTTCCCTGCAAATTTCGCTCCAATACACTAGAATCTAGTGTATTTGATCAGGTCTCGACTGCATCGCGCAGTCGGCACTGATTGATAGATAAGTGTGTGTCAAATGGACAGAGAAACAGCGGAAAAAGAGAGGAAAGATGCGTAAATAGTTGGTTCTCTCACAGTTATTCGCTTGGTTTTATTGATTTTCTACTAGATTTTTAGTGTATTGTTACAATAACAGTTTCACATCATGGTCTTTTCACGGTTTTTCGGGTGGTTTTTCGTCTTGTTTCGCTTGATTTTAGGCAATTTTAGCCGATTTGAGAGAGGACAAAGGGTTTCTTTGAGTGTCTGGGTCTCGTTTTGGAGGAGTTTGATAGTTTTCGATGAGTTTTTTGAAGAATTTCCGTTTCTCATTTTTCACAAATTTTATGGAGTTAGTTCTTGTTAATTCAGAGGGTTTTTCTAGGTTGTAAATGTCAGTTTTCTAATAAAAAATTGTCTCTTTGTTAGTTACGACCCTTCTAATATCGACTGTAACCTTGATTCATCCAATTTTAACGATTTTCTAATAATTCCTAGAGATTTTTCTGTTTCACATTGAGATTTTGTATGTTGGGACTCTTCTTTAGCACTGTTTCGATGCGATTTGTTTCCGATTTACTAAAATTTAGAAAAAAACGCATCTCCTGTTTCAGAAATAGCATTGAAAGTTGGCAAATCGGGAACTAATATTGCTAGAGCTGTATCCTGAAGTTTTGAATTCCTCCTGTTTCACAGCGATTTGTTGAGCTTTTCGTAATGTTCTACGATGCTGATTTCGTTTACCGATATGATCATTGAAGATTCTGTTTCATAGCGATCTTTTGCCTGAATCGAACTCACCTCCAGCGATTGTATTGATGAATTGTCTTGAAATTTTGTGAAAATGAATAGAAAAGCAACTCCTGTTTCAAGAATACATAGCGCTCAAAGTTAGCAAATTTGAACCAAATATTCAGATAAGTGTAGCTTGTAATTTTGAATAACTACTGTTTAATAGGAACTTTCTGAGCATTCCATGATGTTTCACGATAATCGGCCTTTTCAAGTCATCAATATGTACGCAATCATCTTCAGTTCGTCAAGAGCGTAACTATAAGTTCACTGCTAACATCTCATTTTGGCCGGAATTCAGAGAGCGCTAGATCATTGAAGATTCGGTTTCATAGTGAGCCTATCAATTTCGATGTTTAGCTATCAGAGATACCGCTTTGTTGAGCACAGAACTTGTTGATCTGTCTGCTACCACAAGGTTTATACGTGGTTTTGCTGTTTCAAAAAACCTTCTCTAGCTTAGGTTTTGAGGTTTGAAGTGATTTGGAAGTTCCCCTTTTGAAACTCATTACTGTCCGCAGACTCATTGAGGAACATTCATTTTCACGATGACATAGGAAATCTGAAACTGTAAAACAAATTTTTCAGTTTCATATTGACAATATTGACTCTGTTGTGATTTCTATGACATTAAGTTCAGTTCTCTACTATTCTATGTCTTTATTTTATCATTTTATCCATCTCAACAGTGTTTTTTTTTGTTTTTTGAAAGTTTTTTTTCACTGTTTCAAAACGTTCATTTGGATCCCTGCTAAATTTCAACAGCAATATTTTTTCCAATCCATTGGCATATTTTTGATAATCTAATTCCTCTCTCTCTCTCTCCAAACGCATAATCTCCACTTTGAAACCCGATTAGGTAGAACTACATAACTTTTGAAAAACAGTAGAACAAAGCGGATTATGCACCTTTATTGGTCATGATCGTCATCATCTCTAACATTCTCTTTACAGAAAGGAGGAAAGGATTGTCTAGTTTTCAAAATAATTGTTTGATTTACTGTTGACTGATCTTTGGTCCCTCCTGATATGGAAATTTTGAAACATGTTGGAGAAATTGTGTTTTGATTCTTTTATTCTTCAACATTTCGAATTTTAAGAGTTTCTGTTTCAAAGTGGGTATTGTAACTTGACTGGTAGACTGGTATTCTGATAGTTCTAATGTTGTTTAACGCTAAATTTTCGGTTCCAAATGTTTTCCGAATGTGGAAAGATAAATTTAGCCATTCGCTATCTCATTTCCAGTCAATACATCATCTAAATGTGAACAAGTTTGTCTGCTTCAAAGCTCCCAGATCCAATTGAAATGGTAAGCACACTGTATGTAATGTGGTCCAAATGTTGCCTAGTTTGGGATTTATGAGAATGCACACTGTTAACGTGAAACCTTGACTAGATAATTTGAAACAGGAATGTTTTTTTTCAAAATTTTCGTCTTGATTTTCTGTTTTCCTGTTTATTAATCACATAGAATTATTAATCATAGTCAAAGACCAATCATTGTCATTCGAAAATTATATGTTTCAAAAGATTGCTGAAACATTGAAAACTGCAAATTTAGAAATATCAATATTTGTTCCGGACAATCCTATTCCATCAACTTCTTTCTGAAAAGTTATGTTTCAAAAGTTAGCTGAAACATGAAAAAAGAAAATTCCGCGATTCTAGAGGTCTCCTATGTACAAATGAATGTTGAAATTGTTTTCAGTTTCAAAATTTTCATATCTAGACTTTCTATTCATCCGAAAGCAGTCCTATAACAAATGGAATGGTCTACATGGAATAACTCTTGCAATACCTCAAAATCCTATGTGTCTGTTTCATGTGTCTGTTGTCTGTTTCAAATTTTTCGTATCTAGAAGTTACATTTTCTTCAGGTCAATGCTGTTGAACCCCCCTTCTTATCAGTGATAAGTAAGTTATCACTGATCTTATAACTTCCTCTCTAACCTTTCTAGAAGTTCTTACTGATCTCCTGCACTTCTCCCCCCTTTCGCTCCAATTCCTCTACTTTCCCTCCAAAGAACGACCATCAGACTAGCTAGTCTCCTTCCACTTTCTGCGTATTTGTGTTCTGTCTTTCTGTCCCTTCTTCGCTAAGGCTGACACCAAAAGTCAGTCAATCTTTTCATTTCTCACTCTTTTTCTTCTTGTTTCTCTGATTCTGATTCTGATTCGTCTTTCCAATTACGTATCTATGTAGGTGTTTGCCTAATTTGTATGATGTATGATGTTTTTGACCTTTTCTAGGTTCTAGACCTAGAAAAATAGGATCTAGAGGGTTTTGAAGGTATGTTTAGAGCTTCTAGACAGAATTTGAAGATAGATTTTGAACGATTTCCAGAGAAACGTGTTTCAAACTTTCCACAAGTACAGTAAGCTAAAAGGTGTTTCAATGTCAGATGTAGTAAGAGTGACAAAGTTTCAATTGCCTAGTTTTTTTGACAGCAATTTGAAAACTTTACAGTTTCTGAAGGTTCTGATAGTTTCTTGATAACCTGATTCCAATGTTTCGTTCAGTGCTGCTCTGGATATATAAAGTGCATGTTCTAGACTTTCTGAAGGGTTTATGTAGCTTGTACATGAAGAGACAGTCCATCTACGATCTTGTATTCAGATACCCCCTTTGATTTCCACTGTTTCTGAAACTGAGTATTTTAGAACTAGATTCCCTGTTTTCATTGACATCTTTTTAGGTAGTGCATTCTTAAGTTTTACAGTTTCTTAAGGTTTTGATAATCTCTTGACAACCTAACCACCAGTAAATTGCTCAAATCCTGGTTCCAGATTACCACTGTGATTTCTACAGTTTCTGAAACCGACTATTTCAAAATTAGGTTTTTCGTTGTCATTATTATCTTCTACTGGTTTTCTTTGTAGTTTTTATTGAAAATAACAGAATCGGAGTATAATGAACGCCAGGCCCATGTTCCTGATTCAAAAATTCTTGAAAAATGGTCAGAAAAAGTTTGAAGCGATTTTTTCTTTATATCTTCATCAAGTCCTGTGGCTTCAGAAATCATGTTTAGGGATTCATTATGAACTGTTTTCTGGAAGTGCATGTTTCAAAGTCTTTACAAAAGTAGAACTTTTGAGTGTTCATCAATATCATTTTGAGTTTTCTGGTACTAGACGATTGTGAAAAGTTAGATTTCCTTGTTCAAAAATGCAAGATAAAACAAGACAGGTATACAAAATGATTTCTGGACTATCAGCTTTGCTCTTACAACTCCCATTCTCAGTTTCAAGGATCCTGTTTCAATACTCAAGTGTCTGAATCTAGAATACATCTGTGAAATACATTGCGGGCCAATCTTCCTAACTCATAACAGATTAGATACAGAAAACAAGTCAATCCAATGATTCTAAAAGTTCTAAGCTTCTAATTTCGATCCCAATGATCCTTTAACTTCGCTTCCACCTGATCTCTATAAACTCTGAGCTCTGCCTCCCACCTAGTACATTCTCTATTCCCTCTTTACCATTGCTTATTTTGGGAAAGCCTATACTTTAGTTTGTCTGTCTAACATTTTGGGTGTCTTTTTGGTTGTCTCGACACAAAATACGATCATTTTCAAGATCAGCATCGTTTTCTCCTTCTTTCTCTCGTCCTTTCGGCTTCTTTTCACACGAAAAGAAGTCGGAAAGATCATCGAAACAAGTGTGAATAAATCTGACATAAGATTACGGCTAGAGGAAGAGAAAAAAGACAGGGAGAGAGAGGGAGAGACGGGATTATGATAAGTTGATCTTTCGCTTTTTGAGGTACTTTACTAGTTTACTTCCGGTTTCAGAAGGACATGAGAAAGTGAAGGGGAGCATTGGTGGCAGTAGTATTCATATGTATCGAAGCAAGTTTAGTATGATGATCCAGACCAGCGCTGATTAGTGTCTTGAATTCAAAAGATTTTTACTAGATCCCTTTGAAACTGCAAGTTTTCTAACTTTTCGTGTTAGGCTTGCACCTCTTCTGCTTCCAGGATTGTCAAAGAAAAGTTTGGTAGCTAAAAGTGCAGTTTCAGAAACCAAAATAAACGATTTTTCGTGTAAATAGTGTTACTGAACAGTTGAAAAAGTATCAGATTTTCGGAACCCTTTTACACTAGTCACAATAGAACGTGCCAATATGAGATGGAAGTTTTGAAACCGATTTTCATTGTAAATTCAGTCCTTCTTGCGATGATTTGACATTTGAACTTTTTAAAACCATTGAGGAATGTGAGCCCATTGATAGCCTCTGAACAACATAACATCTTCTACTGTTTCTGAAACAGGGCATATCGAAACTTGTATGGGAATGAGTGGTTTAAGTTTGACGTTCACCTGGATGGATCTTGTAAAATTATTAGGGACTTTACAATTGGCAACTCTTGATCAAAATAAGCACTAGAGGATTGACAAAAACTTGTCAATGTATTGCAGAAACTTCGTAGCCGATGAACTTTTACTGTTTCGGGAACAGAGAATATCTGTACTTGAAATTGGAAGTTAGTGCGTGAGGTTTTCAATTATCTATCAGAAATTGAAGTTTTAGTTGTGTTTTCTATCTTACTGAGAATCCTGAGTGTTGTCCTGGAGACCTTGACACTTTGATTAGCTTAAAAACTGTTTTGATTGATACCATCACTGTTACGCCCTCAAGAACAAGTTCTACTGTGTCTGAAACCGGATACCTCGAAATTTGATGGTAATGTAACAATTCTAGTTTTGAAGAAAATACGTTTTGCATTTCATCATCAAATTATGAATTCCAGTTTCAATTGTCATAAAAGTTCCTTGAAACTGAACTATTTTCGTTTATCGAGCAGTTCCCTATAGAACAACAGAAAAAGTGAGAGTTGTGGGCTCTAGACTTCTAGAAGGTTTTTATGTCCAATCAGCCATGTAAAATGACTTATCAAACAGTTTCTGAAACCGTGAAAGTTGAAATTTCTCAATTTTATATTGCTTCTTCCAATATGGCTTCGAGAACTGACCAAATAACATTGATCAACATGTCTTCCTTGATTTCTGATATTCAAGAGTCTAAAAGGGCATCTAGGTTCTATAAATTTCTAGAGAAATTTTTCGGGTTACCAATAGATTGTCAACTTTTCCGCAATTTGCCAATTTCTACAGTTTCTGAAACAGCAAATCTGCAATTTGCAAAGTTTTCCGTTCAATACGTACAGTATTTCTGTTCTCATTCTAAAAACCTTGAAAATACCCCCCAGTTAGATCCAGGTACCCTAGAACTAAGACCGGACTCGTAGATGTTCATATTTTGCTTTTTGAGTGTACTCCATTTTCGGTTTCAGAGGGAACTTTAGATCATTGATATTGTTTTTCGACAATAGTTTGCTGTGATACCATTTTTGAAATTACGCTAAATCATTTTTCCTAACTAGTATTACCAGTTGAACAACTTTCTGCTGATCTCAAGATTCTGAAACGGAAAGTCTGATCTAGCAAACCTTTGAGTTACATAGGGATCCAGAACTCGATGTATCTTATGCACATTGATCTTTTCTGAGCTCCCTGAAAATAAGTACGGTTTCTGAAACTGGGTTTTTTGAACTTTCAATGGTGGAAATTCACTCCATGCAGATTGAACTGAAGCTATCTATTTTGAAAGAATGAGTTCTCATAACTATAATATGAAACTCCATTTGTGAATATCTTTTTCACCAGTTCTGGAAAAAGTGCAGTTTTTGAAACAGCAGGTATTCTTAGATTTGAGATTTTGGATGATGGGCTCGGTGTTGGCTTTGGTAAAATACATGCAATGAACCGGAAAGAATCAAGTTGATAGTCTAATAGGAGCTCTATCATAAAAATATCAGAAAATCTTTATTACAAAAGTTTGTCCGATAGAAAGGTTGTTTTGTTGTTGGGAAGTCGACCAATAGACCAATTGGGAACCCTCGAAAAATCGAAATCATTATACATTTTCTGAAACAGGATGTCATAAATTTGAAACTAAAGATAGCAATTATTCTCTTTTAGCATTTCGAGAAACATCTAGAAATATAGGATCCTCTAAACATGGTCTAGGCTCCTCAACATCTGTTCCTATGAATAAAATTTACTCCAAACTCCTGAAAAATTAATCACTGTTTTCTGTTTCAAAATCCACATAAAAAACCTTGAAACTGAAAAATTTTGATCGCTTTATTTCAATGCAAACAAACGATATAGTTCAGACTTCTAGAACCTTCCATGCTCTCATGATTTTCACATGACAACTTTTCTACTTTTAAAAGTCTGTCTCGTTCTCTCTCAATTTCTCTCCCCCAACACACAAATCTATGTCACAATTCCCCCCGTGTCTTCTAGACACCACTATTCCCCGATAGACGCAGAAACAGAGATAAGCGAAAAGTGTCTCGCAGTCTGCGTCTCTCTGATGGACGCACTCTCTCGTTTTTGTCTCTCGGGGTAAGGTGAAACGAGGGAAAACGAGACACAATTTCAATGTGTTTATGTGAAAATGTGAAGAGAGAGAGAATTATATTTTTCTCGCTCGTTTTTCTAAAGGACTGTTTCTGTTTCAATGATTTTAGACTTGAGGAATGACCAATATCTAGCTTTTTTTGCTGTTTTCTCATTTTTGGACCTACTTTTTCGAATTTTTTCTGTTGAAAACGGATAGAAAAAAGAATTTGAAACCTAGAAAAAGTTCATTCAACCAGAATTATTGAGTTTTTCATTGCGATTTGCTCATTTTTGTGATTTTTCCGAGAAACAAGCCAAAAACACGAAATCTGAAAATTTTAGCTGAAAAACTGAACAGTTTTGGTTGAACTGACTATCAATCGGTTTCAAATTCTCTATTCTATCCGAATTCGTTGAAAAAATTTGAAAAAATCGGTTCAAAATCGAGAAAACAGCAGAAAACTGATTTCGTGGCGAGACCCGCAGAGTGCCACTTCGCCTGACCGTAGTTTTAGAGGTCTAGATTTTGCTTTTTTGAAAAACCTTATGGATTCCTAATGAAAAGTGTAGAATGCAAGAAGATTTGAGATTTTTTGAAACAGAGTTTGATTTTTTTATGCCACGTTCACAATGATCCTCATCATTTTTGAGAACTTTCAAACTTTCTCTGTATCAGTATATTTTTATACTCCTTTTTGGCTATTTTATAGTGATAATTTGATTGTAAATTAACTTTTTTCACTAGGCGCTCGATTTCACAAAGAACTTTTTATTTCCTACACGCTCCGATTGACGTACCTGAACACTTTTACCTTGATTTAGTGTCCTTGAAACTGAAAAATTGTAACTCTATTTTTCACTTTTTCTCTGCATTTTTTTCTCTCCCTTTCTCTCTCTCTAACTCTTCCCACAAACTACATAAACTCCTGTACAAACAGAAGAAAGGGGAGCACGTGTTTAGAGCATTGTGGTAGGAATGGAGGCTAGAGAAAAAGGAAAAAAGAAAGAGAGAGAGCAAAGATAACTACTGATAACAACCATAATAGAAAGTGGAGAAAACGGCAAATTTTTGAAAAGTTATGATTTGTATTTCACTTTTTCAGTTTCGTTTTTTTAGTAAGTGGGGGTAGGATCTTATTGAATCAATGCTTTTTAAAAATATTTTTCTAGAATTTTTGGAACAGTGCCTGTTTTTGGTTTTTCAGTTCATCACTAAAATGACCAAAGTGTTGCAAAACGTGATTCTTCTATATTCTATTCATCAGTTTCACACTTTCTTCATTGTTAGATGAAAACATTTTGAAACCGTTATTCCGTCTGCTGGATTTTTTTATCTACCCACCAAGTTTGCCATGAATTAGCTTCTTCTAGGCCTGGTGGTATGGTTGTCATAATTATTCGAATTATTTGTTTTCCGATTAATCAATCTTTCATAATCTGGAAACTTTTGAGAAACGCACAAAACGGGAAATTCTAGAGCATTATGTAGAGTTTCTGTTTCAAATTTCACAAAAATGTCTGTCTAAATCTGAAATTGCAGTATATACAATAGTCAGTCCTAAATCAGCAGTTACCTTCTTGTTCCTGGTCCAAATGTTCAGTCTTCGTGTTTTCTTACAATAGAAACTGTTCACTGTTTTCAGAAAATCTCAAAAAATTTCAGTTTCAAAGTAACATTATCATTTTTATGAACTTTCTGTTTCAATTTCCAAGCAAAATTTGAGTCAGAACCTGAGATTCCGATTGACCGTGGATAGTTTGCTGACCTAGTAATTCCCAAATCTAGGCCCTAGATTCTATGCCATGACTTTCAGAGTTCTTTGTTTTTTGCTGCAGTATCCATGAATCACATTCTAGAAAATCTTGATCAGTTTTTTGAAACAGTGTCAAATTTTGATTAGTAGAGTTTCTGTTTCAATTCCTACCAAAATGAGAGTGAGTATAGGAAATTTCAATAGTTGTGGTTCTATCATTTGCTAAATTACTCGAAAGATCAGTTTTTCCAGACCGCTAATCCTGGAAAACTTGGTCATTTAGTAACTTTCGTTAACTGCTGCCGTTATTATCAGTTTCACCCATCTCTCATTATCAATTAAGGCTTTTCTGAAACAGTAAACCTTTCTGAAATACGAAAATTACTTTCAAGTACTAAAGGTTCAGTACAATCCATTTCACCTACTCGTTTTCAAATCAACATTGCATTTTTTTTGTTTCTAGGTCAAAAAATTTTCGATTACCGTTCTAGTAATTATCAGTTTCACCCTTCCTTCATCTTCTATTCAAGCTCTTTTGAAACAGTAAACCTTTTTTCTTTGGGTTTTTCACTAGTGATCTCCGTTTTACTGCCCCTTATCCCCTTCCTTCTCCATGCCCGAACCACATGTCCCATGTGACCTTGAGAAATACATAGGGTGATACGAAGATGATAACAATACATAGAAATAGAAATAACACTTGCTTGTTTCAAAAACGTGTTGATAACGATCATGTTCCTTTTTTCTCCTTTTTTTTACTGTTTCATGAAATTTTCATTAATTTGAAGGTTCGGTAACTTTTTGAAATCAAAATTTTGACCAAACAAACCAAAAACCTCATATTCCCTGTTTCATGAAGTTTTGATAGATTTGAATGGTAACTTTTTGATATCAAAGTTTCGGTCATAGGAACCAAAACCGTCATAAGTCAGCCATATAAGAAAGAGAAAAAGCAGGTGATAATGAGATTAGTGATAAGGCTAGGCAAGTCTTACCTAGACCAGAAAAGCTCATTTTTCTAGTCTAGCACGTTTTCTTATCACTTTGATAACTGATAAGCCCTTGTAGGAAAGGTATCAAGTTGTTATAATTGCAGAAAACGGCTTGCAAACTTTTGAAAATTATACTTTTTCTCGAATTCAATGACACAAACTGATAACTGTTACATTTCTAACTATGTTTCGTTGGTGTGAAACAGAAAAAGAACTAGATCTTTGAAGGTGTTATCTGTTATCATCGAGACTGACTAATACTATAGTCTAAAGGGATCAAAGTTTGTCTAGTACATACTTACGAACTTATGACTAACCACGTAACTCTGTATTAGGAGAAGGGGAATATGTCACTTTTTCTTTTCCTATTTTTTTTTGGAAAAAAGTTTTCTCTGTTTCAAAAAAATTTGATTTATTGGGGATTTTTCTTGGAAACTAATAGAATACAATTGTTATTTTCTTCAGTTTTCACTAAATTTTTACAAGGATTTGAAACAAAAACCGCAAGTTTGAAGACAATCTAGTTTATGGTTTTCTTGAAACAGGAGTTTTCTTTCATTCTGTTCAAATGCTGTTCAATTTTCGGAAACTCACAATAGCCATTGCCATCTCTGTTCTGCTTCTTTCTGTTTCAACAAATTTGTATAATAATACTAGAAAAAGTTTCGTAGTTGTTCCAATATTCCTGCGTAAATTTGTTCGTTTCATGCTGAAATCACTATTCTCACATTTTTGTGGATCTTTCGTACTTTACGGTACATCGTTCCTCAAAAGAACATCCATCTGATGAAAATCAATTGAAACTGAAAGTTTCTGTTTCATCGGAATCTTATGTTTTGTTGGAGTAAAGAGGCACTAATCGCGTTATCGTCATATTTTCTGTCTCACTGTTTCAAAAATTCCTCTTATTTTTGAAAAATTAGAAAGAAATAATGCTCGAGTTTTACTCCTTGGTATGAATACAAGATGAACGTTAGAAATTTCCACTGTTTCAACAGTTTCTAATCCATAAACATCTCACAGAACCTCAATGGATTCATTCTCTTCTTCTCTGAAAACTCGAACGTTTTTGAAAGTTTTTGAAAATCTGAAAGATTTCTGGTTTTTTTATGGAGAAATGATTTCAAGACTGTCTCTAAAAAATCAAAACCCTTGACAAAAACCAATTGAAACTGAAATTTTCTGTTTCAAGGGAAACTTATGTTTTACTGGAGGAAATAGGCACTGATTGAATTGTCATGAGAATTTTTGTTTTTCTGTTTCAAAAATTTCATTTATTTTTGAAAAATTAGAAAGAAATAATGCTTGAGGGTTTCGATCTATAAAAAACGGAATGTTAGCAATTTTGACTGTTTCACCAGTTTTTCATTCTAGAGTTTTTCTTGAAGCTTCATTAAATCGACGACAGCTTCCTGTATTTCTGCAGTCATCCAAAGTGGCCCTCAGCGGGTCTCGCCACGAAATCGGTTTTTTGCTGTTTTCTCGTTTTAAGACCTACTTTTTTGAAACTTTTCTGATAAAAACGGATAGAAAAAAGAATTTGAAACCTAGAAACAGTTCATTCGACCAGAATTATTGAGTTTTTCATTGCGATTTACTCATTTTTGTGATTTTTCCGATAAACAAGCCAAAAACACGAAATCTGAAAATTTTAGCTGAAAAACTGAACAGTTTTGGTTGAACTGCCTATCAACCGGTTTCAAATTCTCTATTCTATCCGAATTCATTGAAAAAATTTGAAAAAATCAGCTCAAAATCGAGAAAACAGCAAAAAACTGATTTCGTGGCGAGATTTCCTGTTCCAAAATCCTATCAAAAAGTTCCCCTGGTTTTTAAAAAACAGTGATAATTGCTTCTTGTCAGCAAATCCACGTCACTTCCCCATTTTGTTCCAATTTTTGGCTATTTTTAGCCCTGTTCCTTCTATTTTCCCAGTCCCCTTTTCTTTTTCATGACGTCATTGATTTCTCCTCTCTCTCTCCTCTTTCTCTAGCCCAAAAACTCATTGATAAGCTACACAGAGACCCAGAGAAAAGAGGGCAAAACATGTTCTGTTCTTTAAAAATAGGCTCCGCCCCTTTTCCCTGTCCCCCAGGGCTCAAAGAATGATCAAAGTATCAGTGTGTAGACATAGAAATCACTAATCTCTAAGCCCCGCCCACTTTTTCAAAATCCCCTTTCTCTTTTTTCAAGCTCATTCTCCCCCTCTCCTGCTCTATTTTGACAATGTACTACACTGACTGGGACTCCCCAGACTATTCCTATGACTATTCTGCGTATTGGAGACTAGATTTCCAAGAGGACAAGTGTTACAGACCTCCTATGACCTACATCGATGCTATGGATCAACCAAGAGAGGATTTTAGGAATGAGGATGGAGGTGGGTTTGGGGGTTTTGAATTGGAGGGGAATTGGTGAAACTGAAAATTTTTGAAAAAAATTTGAAAAAAAAATTTTTTTTTTTGAAATTTTTTTTCAATTTCAAAAAAATGCAAAAAATTGACAAATACAGTTACAATTGATTCCACGGTGAAAATATGGGTAGTTGTAAAGAAAAAAACTGAAATTGTGAATTTTTTCAGCCTTTTTTTCAACATTTTTTTCTATTTTAAAAAATGTGTAAATTGACTGATTTTGTTGCTTTGGTGATTTTTCGAATTCGAATTTCAAATACTATGAGGTTTTTTTTTGTTTCTGTCTACTAATTGAGGTTTGTATTGGTAAAATTTGAAGAAAAAACACGCTAAAATTGAAAATTTTTTAAACATTTTTTTCGGATTTTTTCGATTTCAAAAAACGTAAAGATTGACTGGTTTTCTTGCTTTGGTGATCTTTCTGATTGAGTAGAGCTCTGTTCCTAGAAAAATTAACGTTCTCAGTGAGGAAATCTTGAAGAAAAACAGTTGAAACGGAAACTTCTCAAAGTCGGTTTCAAAATTCCCTTGAATTCACAGGTTTCTGCGATTTCATCAATTGGCAATCTTTATGCTTGATTAATAATAAGAGACAGAAATCATCCAGATTTTGAAATTCTTGATCTCGCTGTTTCAAAATTACCAGGAAGTTCCTAGTTTTTGTTATTTTATCAATTCGAGTAACTTATTAGTATCTAGCATTTGAGTCTTCGTCTAGCTTTCTCTAGGCTACAAATCACGGTACAGTTTCTGTTGTAGCATATATCCAGTAAATCAATGCGTTCCGCAATGTATCAAATCTTTAGTTCTGTTTGAAATTTGCATACTGTTCCAAAGAGCTTTAAAGTTTAGTTCAACTTGTTTTGAAACATTAGTTTGAGGTTTATGATTTTTCAATGTTGTATTTGATAACTATAGGCTAGTCTATAGCAGAAATCGCGAAGACAACATCAGTTCTAGACACAATTTTTCTCTCTTTCAAGTTTTCCTTGAAACCTAGATTCTTTTCATTTTGACAGTGGGTGCGTTCTCCTCTTGATAACAACATTATCAACTTCGAAATTGCCTCTGATCTATTGAAATCCAGTAGTTTTGCTTCTGATGTTTAGAACTTCACATTAGAAGCCCTTCTCCTTGGAGTGCCAAAAAACCAAATTCTTCAAAAGGTTTAGGAAAACGAAAATCTAGTTCCAAATCACTAATCCCCTTCTTGTTTCTAGACTTCAAAACCTTCGTGAACTAGACGAGATAACAAGACTGACATTGTTTTACATAGTTGTAAGGTTTCTTCGAAACAGGAAGATAATCCTTTGTGCCTCCTTTTTTGGTTTCATAATAGTCAAATCAAAATTGAAGCCAAACTTCGAGAACAAAAATGTAAGGTTTCAGGGAACAGTGAATGTTAGTTTCGTTCAAAAACAGTGCTAACTTCTTTATCACCCTTTTTGTGAGCCCCTAACACTTCTATACCAAAATTTGTCTTGTCTACATTACGAGTCCAGTGACAACCCAAAAAACCCTCAAATTACCTAAGTTTTCTGTTACAGTGAACATTTGTACTTTCTGCTTTGGTAAACTTGACAATGTGTCCTATGTATTTTCAGCTTCTGATAGTTCTATCTCCCTCTTTTCCACTGACGCAATAGCCATTTCCAAACTCCTAATTATCTCCCACCTACTCTATGACGCAAGTCCCTCTAAAAGTACATGGGGGATACATAATTATACCTTGTCTAGCTTTTATCAAATGATCAGTTTGAACGAAGCAAACTGGAAGCAAAATCTTTTAGGCTGACGATGAAAAAGATTCGTGTTTATTGATAAGGGAGAACCTAGATTCTAGTAAAGCACACATTGAAACTGAAAACATTGCCAAACTGAAGGGAACTATTTGCTGATATTTGCTAATTTCCAGTAGAAACGGGAGGAGGATCATTGGAACCAGTAGAACCAAGTGAAAATGGGGTATTTGAAACAGCAAACAGTGAAAATGCGGAGGGAAATGAGAGTCCGGACCTATTAACTTTTAGAGAAGAAGTAAAACCTAATACTGCAAAATGAAACAGAATTGTTGAGAATGAATTGTGTTTCAAATTTAGTATATTCACACTTATCCGTAAGACTATCCAATAGGACTGCCCTTTGATTGTAAGAACTACAAACTTGATTATGTAAAGACTGAAATTCGTCACATTCAGTGCCTAGAAATCGCTCACTTTTTCACTGATTCTTTTTGTTCATTGAAGTTGGCAAGAATTTAGTTTTTCCGGATCCTTTGGTATTTCCAATCTAAGCTTCCTGTTTCAGAGATACCATGTTTTTGATAGGTTTTCGTTGAAATTCAATTTGAAATGCGATCATTTTCGTTATTCCAAGTCCTCTAATGAGCCTAGATAACTTTCTGTTTCAAAGAGACCACTTCTCATATCAATTAGATCTAGCTAACATTCGATTCTTGTAGTTTGAAGCCCTCCCCATTTCTTCCCGTGTTACTTTGCTCCTTCCACTCCATGTGTACCCATATCTAGTCTGATCCTTCTCCTTTTGTTTATCATCTCCATGTCATGTCTCCATGTCATGTACTACGTGCACTTCCTTTTTCTCAAAGGCCATGACTCCATGTCTGGGTAGATGCGAACTACATACTGGCTAGTCATCATTGTACTCGTCATTGATAATGACTAGGTTGGAGAGGGGATTAGGAGGTGGACTCGACGGACTCGGTGATCTGGAACGAGAACTTGGTTAGTCACTCGGAAAAGCTGTAAGAATAAGGGACTAATCACTGAAAACTGAATGAAACCTTTGCGAAACACTGTTTTCCAATATTCCCTGTTCCATTTTGTTTTCATTAACGTAAGCTGTGTTCTTGTTTCAATGATCTTGTTCGCGTACTCATTCTAGCAGTCAACATCGAATTTGGCTTCGAAATCCTGGAACTCCTTTTGTTATATGTTATCTAAAGAAATAATCCAATTCGAATTCCCCTGCAAATTCAAATTTCCATTCAAAAATGGGTGTTTTTCGAGCAGTGCACTTTCCGTCATCTATCGCACAAAACACACACCATTTGGCTAGACTAGCCTAGTCTGACTAGTTGTTCTAGGGTGTTCTCTAGGGACACCTGGTCTCGAAGTGCTATCTTTTTATAGTCAGAGAATATTGGGTTGAATGAGGGAGTATATTAGCTCTTTCCAATTGAAAAAAAACAGGGGTTTCCAAATGTTTTCAACAAAGTTGAAACAGTGAAAATTTTCAAAACTTGAAGTTTCAATATCATTGCTTTTTCAAGCTAATCACTTCATCAAGACTCAAAACTACGAAACATTGCTGTTTTTCTCATAAACCCCTTCAATTTTCCAGAACCCGGCCCCTCCTCGACCATAAAAGAAGAAGAAGATGGACCCTGTTGTCTTGTTTGTGGCCGTATTGCCAATACCGGCCACCACTACGGAGTCACTGCTTGTCTGGGCTGTAAGACCTTTTTCCGACGAGTGGTGCTCCAGAAAAATGCTCCAAAATGCAAGTACAAGAATCAGTGTCGTCTGGAGAAGAGTGTGAATGCCAAGAGATTGTGTAGAAGTTGTCGGTACAAAAAGTGTCTGGAAGTTGGAATGACTGAGGATGGTGAGTTTAGAGTGTTATGAGGTGATAGAAGAGAAAAAGGGCTTTGTTTTATCAATATATCACTTCCTGAAACAATTGTTGAGATTTGAGAAAATTCGTTTCAAAAAATTGTTGAAAAAAATAAGAAAATTTTGGGTCAATTTGGTTTTTGAATTTTTTCTCAAAAACTAAAAACGCTAGCAAAAAAGTGTTAACTACTAATTTGTAGCCCTTGTTTTGTTCTATCAACTGCAATTTAGATCTTATTTTTAAACGCACTCCCCAATTTTTTATAAGCCTTCAAACTTTCACCTATTTCAGCCCTCCACCCATGCCGCGATGTGATCGGTCGTCGCAACCGAAACGCTTCCGTTGACTCCCCATCCCCAATCTCCAGTCCTCCTTCAATCCCTCCGCAGTTATCTGTAAGTTTTTCTCCATCCCTTCATCACTTTTCAACACTTTTTCGAATCCCCGTTTATTCCTGTCCGTCCCTTGCAGATATGCAAACTGATGTCTGTGTGCGATGGCGACCACGAACTTTTGCAGACGATCACCGACATGGACACTGATATCAGGACCCGGACAGCGCATATACTCGGGGAACCGGCTAATGGGGATCAACAGATTCATTTTTACAGTCCGGTGAGTGAAAAAAAAGAAAAAAAAAGAATAAAAACGGGGCGGGTTCGAACCCGCGACCACCTCCACCACAGGCGCGCGCTCTAACCACTGTGCCACCACTGCAACTTTACACGGAAGGGCGGAGGACGGTAAGGCGCACGGTGTTTTGGCCGCCGCCGCCGAAATTTCAAAAATTGAAGCCTAGTGCTAAAAAAACAAAAAATCTGTTTTTTCAGTCCCAAGACTACACAAACGTGTGCGTAAACCATGGAATTGGACCTTCCCTTAAAGTTGACATTATTCTACTCAAAGAATGGGTTAGCAGAGTTCCAGGTTTCACGGATCTCAGTGAGAGATACCAGGTAACCTGAGAATTGGTGGTTTTTCCCTGAAATTGCGTTTTAGAAGCACCTAATGTCTCGATTTTGCCTTCGTTATACTGTAATAGAACATGGTCTTTTCACTGCTCAAATGCCCTACCACAAACATGTTTGGTAAGTCAAAAAAAAACAAAAAAAATCACTTTTCCAAAAAAAAAAATTTTCAATTTTTTCATTTTTTCAGGTTCCTCTCAGACCGTACCTGTTTGGTTAGCGAGTTCGAGAACCTTCCAGAAGAAATACGCGTCCATCTAACTCCTAATATCGTCCAGGAGCAAAAACTATTAGCTCCATTCACCGAAATGCTCATCCATGAAGTAGCGGACCCGTTGAGAAGATTGAAACCTGATAGTATAGAAATTGCGACTGTGAAGACTTTGATGCTTTTGAGTAAGTTCAAAAAGACCTGAACATCTTTTATGAGAGTTTTTCGTCTTTTAGAACCCACCTGCCTCTTTGAACAAGGTGCTGGTGACGTTTCAACTGCGGAAGACTTGGATAAAGTGAACAAAGTGAGAAATCGAGTGATCAGTGGGTTGTACACCCATTATTTGAAGTCAGGGATGGATGCAGAGAAGCTACCGATTAGGATTAGTGAGGTAAAACAAAGAAAAATAAAAGCAAAAAAGTTTTCACCCAAAAAGATTCGAACTCTTGACCTCTCGGGTGGCGCCCGCCCATGTTAGCCATTGCGCCACCACTGCAACTTGCAGTGGTGACGCGGAGGGCCGTAATCTCCGCGGTGTTTTGGCGCGCCGCCCGGGATTTTCAACTCTTGGCGGATAGTGTTAAAAAATTCCTCATTTTTCCAAAAAAACCAAAAAACCAAATTTTTCCAGATCCTCCAACTAACCGGTGGCGTAGAGGTCTGCGCAGCCCGTGCTCTTGAAGAAATGCACTTGCTTCGCATCTTCAACTTGTGTCCTTTCGATGAATACAGCTCTCATGTGATTTTCGGATTCAGCAGGGATTTTTAGACTCATTCCTTTCATTTTCAACCTCAATTTTTTTCTCGTCTGACTTGAGATTGTTTTATCTTGCGAATAAACTCATCAAAAAGCTGTTTTTATTACCCAGGCAACAGAAAAATGGCTCCAAATCGATTAGATTGAAATGGCCCGGCAGATCCGTCCGTCGGTTTTTCCGAATCGTAGAACAGCTTCATTCGGTTTTCAGGACTTCCCAGATAGGCTGATTGGAATTTGATGGCTTCTGAGTGGTGTTCCGTGGAGTTCTGGAAGGAAATAGAGGGTTGAGAGGGTAAAAAATGAGATAAAAAGAGAAAAAGTACATACCTTGATTTGATCCAGGAACTCGTTCTTGGTGAGTGCGGTGACTTGTTGCCGGAGGTTTTGCATTTGATTTACTGAAAATTTTGATTGCATGAGAATATGACTAGCAATTGGAATAAGCTCAACTTGAAAAGGGGTTTAGAAACAGAAACACAAAGTAATACCGTTTTTATTCTATTGATCACTATTTACTCACTTACAAAAGAAAATTCACTGTAACAGACAGTCAATGTAAAGTGATACATTTCCAAGAACGTTAATGGGTAAGATATTTGCATGGGTCAAAAAAAAATACTAAAAACCACTTTTTTATGTGTTGTTTTGAAAGTTTACTGTAACAGGAACTTTTCATAACCATTGCATTTGTAATCTGGTCAATAGCTCATTCATTTTTACGAAAACTCAAAGTATTCTCTGTTTCGAAACAAAATCAATTAGGAACTGACTAGATCAAATTTACTAAATTCTGTTGATTGTTTTGGTTCATTAGAAAAAATTACTGTAATAACAATGATTCTTCATAAAAAATACGATTGGGTAGTTTGGAATGATATCAATTTCACAAAATTTACTTTGACTGAGCACCTTTCACTCTTGAAGAACTTGAGCACTAACAACTTGGATACGATCAATTTGAAATGGATTTTTAGAAACAGAAAACATCGAGGATCCGATAAAACTACCTACAGTTTCAGAAGCATATCTAAAACGATGTCTAACAGATCAATGTTAATTAATCCTTGTATTTTACACTAAATTACTGTAACAGTAAACATTCATAACATCTAAAACTCAAATTTGATCGCTGCTCATCGTGGATGTGTTATGTTTCAAAATTGGGCCAATTAGAAACTGTTTTGGTCATTGTTAGTGCCTCTGACGTGTAATGATCTCAAAACGCTCTTGCTACAAAAAAGGGAACCTAAAATGACGAAATGACCAAAGCTAATATGGGTTTCATAATCTGAACCCTAATTCTATGCGTACTTTCAAAACTGCATTTCAGATTGTTCCTAATATCCCACTGCTATTAGTTCTCATCGAAACAGACTTCACTATGAAAAGTTACTGCAACGGAAACTTTTTATAACTCTCGCATTTCAGTTCTTGGCAGTTATTCAGGAAATTACAGTTCTACAGATATTCCGCTAAACCATGAAAACTTCTGTTTCAAAACTAGATTAATTGAAATTTGTCTCGGTCGAGTTCAGTGATTATCAAACCAAGACAAGCCTAATTAGACCCTAAAGAGTCCTGATCGTAAAATTCTCATGGATTTGGAGAAAATAGATCCTAGAGACTTCATGAGCTCCGTTTGAACAACGCATCATTATCGGTCACATCAGAATTCATTACAAAATGTTACTGTAACAGAAAGTTTCCAAAATCAATGGTTCCTATCACTAATCGGTTCGTCTTGTTTTGGTACATCTTATTTTTCCTACAGTTTCAAAAACACGCTATTTGTCAGTTGTTCCGACTTCTTACTAGTTAGCTTCGAACATGTCATTAACCTTAACTATCAAAACCAACCTGTCATCCCAGTGAACTTCATCTCGACCTTTCCGCCGTCTCCCTCTCCACTTTCCTCTTCATCACTTTGTGGTTGTTGCTTTCCTGGATCAGTTGGCTTTTTCTTGGCGGCTGAAATGGAAAGGTTTATACTCAACAATTAGTAGAAAAAATTATGGAATCAGAAAGAGCAACCGAGATAAGGTCTAGTGGAAAAAGAAAATCATAGTTTAGCGACCAGGATCTAGATTTTCTGGATGTTAAATCGATTACAGATAAGTCCATCGTACTGCAGCGAAAACAGTGAAAAAGTCTCTAAAGTGGTAAGTAAAGTTTGATCACTGAAACCGAAAAGTTTGTTCCTTATCAAGGGAAAGAAGAAAGAACAGACAAAACTAGATTATGCTGGGTATTGCTAGCCTTTTTCTAGAAAACCAAGAGGTTTTACAGGAAATTGGATAGAATGTGATTGGAAGTTCCAACAACAAGAAGCAAGCTATTCTAGGTTCATTTTCTTCATTTTCTGATGGTTTTTTGTCAATTATTGCCGCTATTGTAATAATTTCTGCTGTTCTAGTGAAAATTCATCATTGTTTTTTGAAACTGTCAATTCAATTATCATTCAAATCCTACAGATGATGAGTTTGTAAAATTAGAATCCGCATTTCAGTTATGTTATTATTCGCACTGTTTCAACGCAAAAGTATAGAGATTGTTGAAACTGGAATTCAATTTGAACTTTTTTTTCGTCCGATCAACTTCAGCGATTAGTCAGGTTTTGATTAGTACTACACATACATAAAGTGACCGTATTGGCTTCACTGTTTCTGCACAAAAATATCAGTGCTTTTTGAAACTGATAACTAATTTCTTTTTAATGGTGATATCGAACGTCTTCAAAGGTAAGACTAAATCAGTTGCTTTGTATACAAAAAATGTTTACTAGTTTTTACAGTTTCAACACAAAGTTATCAGGATCTGGTGAAATTGATGATCGATAACATGTTTTTAGATCTTTCACAGTAATTTGAAAATTGATCGGTTTCTAATGGTTATACCCAACGGATTTACTATTTCTACGGTCTCAAAACATGATTATCAGGTTCTGGTGAAACTGATAATCAATCTCAGAGGCAGAATAAAAAAATGATGAACATACCTTGTTTCTTCTTCTTATCCTTGGACTTTTTGTTCTTGTCCTTCATCTTCGTCTTTGTCTTCTTTGTCGCAGTCTTCTTAGCGGTCCGCTTCGCTCTATCAGCTCGTTTTCGCTCTTTTCGTTGTCTGAAATTCAATTATCGTATAACTATTAGAACAATTCGTCTATTGGATTTTCGAAGTTTGGGTATGTTTCATGGGAATTTTGAAACTGAGAGTTTCTCTGGAAATAAAATTTGAACATGTAGCTAACTCATTGATTTTCAGGAAATTTTGAACCGATTCATGGAAACTTTGAAACTGGTTATGGCTGTTATTGAGCACTATACCACAAATTTCGTACTTTTTCTGTTTTTTTAGATTTCAAAAGACAAGAACAAGGAAGAACTGATTTCTTGAAGTCAAGAAGCAGTTTCTAAACTTCTATGAAACAGGCTATGTATTTTGTTAAAAATTAATACTTCAAATCGTCTAGGTGTTTCTAATCTATTGAAAAACCAGTTCTTCAAATCGTTCCGAATCAATTTTCAAAAATTAGCAAATAGAAAATAGAGAAAACCAAGACTTCAGAACGACCACTTCCGATTAAAAAAAAATTCAAGGTTTCAGAAATTTTTGAAACAGTGAAAATTTTTGATTATGGTAATAATGTTGATCCAATTGTATCGTCGATTCTAGACTTCTAAAACGCAGTGAAATTGAAAAAATCAGAGAAAAAATCTGTTTCAAAAAAAACTTGAAATAGGAAAAGTGGCCTGGTTCAATGATAAAACAACAAAATTTTTGATAGTTTTTTTTTAAATTTTTCTAATTTTTTTTGTTGAAATTACAGTTTCTAGACATTGTTTTGACTTCAAATCTAATTTTTTTTTCAGTATTTCGATAATTTTTATCTCATTTTTTCATGTTTTTTACCCACGTTTGCCTATACTTATCCTGTCGCTTCTTCGCCTGACTCTTCCGTTTCGTCGCCTTCGTTCGGGTCTTATTGGCCTTGCTGGGCTTGTGTTTTGTGGCTTTTCCGTGTGATGGACGCTTTTTTGTTAGCGTTGTTTCTAAAAATTGAAATTTGAAAAAAAAAATTTTTTTTTCAATTTTGAAAAAAAAAATTTTTTTTTCGAAAGTTTGAGACTTACTGGCTTTTTTAGGCGGCATTTTTAGCTGATTTTGTTGGAAAAAATAGAAGAAAATAAATGAGAAATTGCGGAAAAAAACAAGAAAAATTCCACATAAAATTTGGAAGCCACATAAAATTTCACGTTTTGAAAAAAAAATTTTCGAAAAAAAAATTTTTTTTTTTTGAAAAAATTTTTTTTCAATTTTTTACCTTCAAATCCCTCAAAAGTCGGATCAAAATTTGTATCCTTTTCCCCATGTTAGGTTACTAACAGAAAACATAAGTAGGCCATGTGTAAATAAAGTCAGAAAGTGAGTAGTGACTAATGAGAAGAGAGATTTCGGAGATTTGTGATGTTGAAAAAATCAGAATTTTGCGGTTTTTGGAGAATTTGTGACTTATTTTTGATATTTGGTCTAACAGAAGAGACATGACGTTGTTAGAAAAGCATGATAGCACCAGAAAATTTGAAAAAAAAATTTTTTTGAAAAAAAAATTTTTTTTTGTCTTTTTTTGCATTTTCAGAAATTTTTTATAGAATTTTGGATCAAAATTTCTAACGATGAGCACGATTTTTAATTCTTATATTTGTCTTATCAGCAATCTAAATACTGATCATTTTATCCTGGAGATTTAAAAAAAGGAGACTTCTGTTTCAAGGAGACCTAGAATTTTGGGGAACCAGTGAACTCCAGTTTAAAAAAAAATGATTTATTTTCTTAAAAAATTTATTTTAATTTTTCCTGATTATCACTGTGATAACTACAATACTATGCACTTGTTGAGGAAGTTGAAAGATAGCTGAAAGATTGCACTTCCGTTTCAAAACCACTCCAACTTTTTTTACAAATTGAAACAGACTAATAACTGTGTTATTTTATGCTGGTTCTTTTTTTCTTAAAATTAGCTTCTCAAATATTATCTCTTGTTAGTCAGACGTATTGGATAACCATGATCACCACCGTTTTTTTGAACTTTTACTGTTACAGAAAACATTGAAATATTCGAACTGGAATCTCGCAACGTTTCAACTTCCAAATTCATCGATTGTTGATTTTCAAAAGTTGTCTGTTTTCTCTACTGATTCATTGAACTCTTCTTTTCACTGATTCAGAAAACGTCGAATTGAAGCGCGGTCACTAGAAAGTTCAATTTTCACTGTTTTCACTACCACACCGATAGTACTTTTGTTTCAAAACCCCACCAACTTTCTAGACATGTTGAAACAGGGCTAACTCGTTCTAATCTTTTTTCAAACAAAATTTAGCTTCTACTGTACATGTATGCAGTTCTTCCTTTCATGAATCGTTAATCGAATTGTAAAACGTTCACTCCAAATTTCCAAGGTTCACTGTAACAGAAAACATAGAAAGGTAGGAACTGGGGTTCACTGTGTTAGACCGACTTCGTAAACTGTCAATTCTGATCCTCTTTATTACCTAGTGTTGACGACAATGAGTAATAGATTTTCTAATAATTCCTGTTCCATCTAGATCATTTTATTGTCTTTCTAGTGTTTCCCTAATGGTTTCCAGGAGAATTGGTTTTCTAGAGAGAGAGAGAAAGAGAGGGACCATACAGTGTAGGAACATCATTTTAGGGTTCTTTTTGCTTTCATTGTCTCCCTGTTCAATTCAAGATATTGATTCGCTAATATTTGCTGCTTCATTGAGGAAATGTAACCAATCTCCTATTCGTTATAGTGTTATTCCTATGCATGTATCCTGATCAATTTCCGTCAACGAAAACTCAAAATGGGTCTTTTTTTCCATCCGATTTATAGATTTTCAAAAATCCTTCAACATCCCTCACCTCTTTTCCTCCAGTTATCTTCAGATTTTTCATCGCCATGACTTCATTTTTGTTATTCCCCTGCACAATCTTCAAATGCGTAATACCTAATCCCTGTAGTATCTTTTCCTAGACTTCTTTTGTCTTCTGGAAGTGCGTACGTTGGTATTCTTCACATTCATTCACTCATTCAAGGTGTAGTGAATACCAATCTTACTCATTCGTAATTCTATTGTCAGGAATCATAGTAATCCAAAACTTTCTAGAACCCAAAAAAAAGTGGGATTAGTGAAAAAGAGGTGATGTTTCAAATGGGAAAATTGTCCATTTTTGGGGTGAAGCAAGATCAAAAGATGATAGAAATGACAGGTTGATAAGAAACTTCAGAAACAGAACAGTATTTGAGCAGAATGATTGGGCACCATGAAAAGTACTGAACCCTACGGAAGTTTGTCAGATTTTGAGTCAGAAACAGAAAATTTCATCAGTTTTGAACAGATAGTTACATACCAACGACAACATAACGCCGATCATATTGAGCACACCTTCAATTTCATAAAATTTCACTGTAACAGTGAAATATTGAATAGATTTTCATGGAGCTCGTTTCTATTCAAGCGCTGTTTTGTTTTCTTATGTTAATGGTCATTTAGGATTCAGATAAGTCTATGATTCTGACCATTTTGATGACAATGACACACTTCTCCTTACTATGTATGTACCTGGTCATTCTCTCATTCATTCCGTATGCATTTTGTAGTATGGTCATTCGAATCTTTGATATTTCCCTGGACACCACTACAATACCACCCCTAGAAGCTGAGAACTGGCGGTGATATGTCGGTGCAATCGTGGGATCTGTGATCAAAGGATCCTTTTGTTCTTCTTAAATCCCACCCTCTTGTCAAATTGTCATCTCGTCTAGAATTTCATTTGATTGTTTTGTTCTGTTACGAGGTGGTTTCAATTTTGAGAAAAATCTAGAACTTCAATGAACCTCACAGTTTCAAATATTTTACAAAATTGCTGAAACTGGAAGCTTTCAATTCGATTTTTGTTGAGAATCCTCTTCTTTTTTTGAAATCGCTGCAATTTCAATGAGAATCCTGTTTCTGTTTCAAAACAACCAGACATCTGTGAAAGTTATCAATTTTTAATAATTTGAAGGAAAAATCTCGCAAAAAACTGTCAAATAGGAATACAGATCCGCAAGAACAAAAGTCTAACAGCTAGACTAGAAACAGAGAACTGGTAGAAACGTTAGTCTAGAAGGATCTTCGATAAAACTCAACCATTGAGAACATTGACAGAATAGCTTTGCAAGTTTAGCTTGTTTTTAGAGTGAAACAGAAAGCACTATCAGATATTTGCCATAGTTGATCACATTCTTGTGGTACCAGCTTGTATATTATCTAGCTCCAAGTTTAATCCCGTTTCTGACAAATTTGAAACTGAACAGATACTGTAGAAGTGCAGTCTGAGGATCAAAAAACCTTCACAGTTTCTCAAAATTCATGTATTCTTGAAACTGAACTTGATAATTTAGTAAAATCATGATCTTAACTTCGAATGATTTTCGAGGAAGATTGAAAAGTCTCACACTGTACAAGTTCCTAATTCTCAAATAGATGTCGCTTTTTTTCCGAACTACTAGAAACTTCTAGTCAAAGCCAGATTTCGAGATCCTAGCATTTTCATCGTAATCCCTCTCGATCAGCAAGTCTATGTTTATCAGCACTGTGATATAGAAACTTTGAGACAGGTTTTGGATCTACTATCGAAATTGAAGACAACTAAACCATTCACAGTTTCTAATACTTCTGGTATAGCTGAAACTGTGAAACAAGGCAATCTTCGACAGGTATACATTTTTCTAGAAAACATAAGAAAATTAGCGGCAATCTATCCAAACTTGGCTTAACAGTGCCTAATCACTGTTCCATAAAGTCTAGAACATTCTGAAACTGAAAAATAGCAATTACTGACGCTATGATAAGTACTTTGAGACTGTTTTCCGTTTCAAAGAGTGCTAAAATAAACACAGTAACAACTTTAAGACGATGTGTGCGAAGAACAAGAAGGTAAAAACAGTCACTTCCCGAAAAGCCAATAGATCAATACTGCATAGCAACTTTAGATTTTCAAAAACCAGTGAAACAGAATCTTATCAAAACACAATTTCTCCCATTTTCTCATCAAAATAGTCACTGATAATAACAATTCTGAACGTTTACTTACTTGATCATTCTACCTTCTATTCAAAATTACTCACCATTTCATTTCAAAAATCCCAAAAAATCCCAAAACAAATTTCGGTTTTTTGATTGATAATTTGATCTTTTCCTTTTTTCTATCAAACTACACATTCTCAGCTAATTTTTCAAGAAATTCTTTCAACAATCACGTATTTCTAATCCCTAGATCCCATTCGATTACTCAGAACTTCAAATCACATCATTTTTTGTCCTTTTCATTGAAAAAAGAGGTAAAAAAAGTATTGTCTAGTGATACTGATAGTAAGCAAACTACGCAGAAGGGGCGTGGCTTATCCCTAATCCTTCTTTTCAAAAGAAAACTTGAGTTTTTTCATGATTTTTTGTAACTAGATAACTACAGTAATCCTCAAAAGTAGGCTCCGCCTACTTTTGAGGGGTTATAAGAGGGATTTTCTTGGGGTTTTTGATGATTTTTTTTACAGTTTTCTTCTCAATGTTTGTCGTATCGAGTTCCTAGTGATAAAGTGATAACTTTCAGGTATCATTGAAACTGGAATTTGAAGGAATTTAAAGATTAAGGTCAAAATGCTAGAAGACGGGCAATTAGCTGCGTTGATTGTGTTTCCGGTAAGTAAATTCTAGAAATTCTGATGCAAAGAGTGAGATTGAGGATTGTCAAAAGTTTAGGAAACTTTTGAGAAACAGAAACATCAAGTTTTCAACAAAAAAAGGAAATAGGTTTCAAAAAAGTGTGAAATTTCTATTGAAAAATCCAAAAAATTCTAATAGAGGAAAGTTTTCCAATTACTTTTTCTTGCCATTTTCAAATTTATTAAGGGATTCTGAAACAGATAACATCCAAATCAAACTGCCACCTCTACATGTTCAAGGGATCGTAGCTTTTTGTAACAGAAAAAAACGTAGAAAAACGTTTTTTGTTTCAAACTGTATACCAAATTCTCACTATTTTATTGGAATTGAGTGTCGTCAAAGTAATAGAACACTTTTGAGAAACAGAAACATCAAATTTTCAAAAAAAAAAAAAATGGAAAATAGGTTTCAAAATGTTATCAAAACCCTATTGAAGCAAAAAATTGTTGATTTGATGGCTAGTACCCTACCAAAGATAAAGCTGTATGAGCTGCTGATTGTGAGCTGTTTAGGACAATTTCTAGACGCAGCATGAACTACTCTTCATTGTGATTTTCAAATTCATAAACAATTGTTGAAACATAAAAACACGTACTTTCGTCAACCTAACGGCTCCTTTAATTTGTTCAAAGAATCAAAACTTTTTTGGAACAGAAAAAACAACAAAAAATACATTTTCTGTTTCAATTCTAACACTAATTTGTACCAGGATTCATTCTCTAGTACATCTCTGTCCGTGAACGAACAAATGCACTTCCCAATCATCCCCTATCTTCCAGCTCGCTCTCCTCGGTGTCACTGCCAACTGGACTGTTGCTTTGTTGATCCGGAAGCTTCCCTCTCTCAAGAACTCCTTTGGTAAATTGACTGCTTCGCAGTCAATGGGAGATGCAATTCATTCTACTCTATTTGCGTTTTATTTCGTTCCAATGGTCTTTTTGTAAGTTTCCATCAAAACGCAGGAGGATTACTTGTTTTGAAACTGGGTCAGATTAGAGTTATTGGTGAAGCTGCATATTTATGTGCTTTGAGGGGATCTTGTACTCGAGTTTTGCGAAAAACCACGGACAATTAGACTTTCCCGTTTCATTCAGAACTTGAATTTGGATTGATACTGTGAAGTTTCAATGGGTTGGTTATTTGCCGTTTTTCTAAAAATTCTTGAAAACTTTAGCTAGACTGTTTGAAGTTGAAAAACTGTAAGAATGAGAAGACATTGTAGGATAGGTTCTTGGCAGTAGTTTGGCCCTTTTCTGATACAGAAGTAAGATATTCTGTTGAACATCAAAATCACTTCGGAATTTATGAATTGTTATTTCCAGCGCTACCTTCATTGGAATTCTCAGTTTCACCTAACCAATAAGACTTCTGTGAGACAGTAACCCGTATTAGTCCCTCTAGTTGAGTACGCTGACTTTTCAATTTTTAGACTTTTACATTAAAACTTTTTATTCCAATCTAATTTTTTGTTTCCTTTGATACGGAAATCAACAATTTCACTTGAGAAGCTAATAAGAATTCGATGAGCCCATCACCAATAACTTCAGTTTCATATGCTTTTTTTGATACAGTAACCGATGATTCGTGGATAATTGTACCAACAAGATCAAAACTTTTCAGTTTCACCCAAACCTTATCATTTCTCAGATACAATAACCCATAATCTCTGTTCTTACTGATCAAGTCTCTTGAATTCCGGATTACTGTAATCAAAAACATTCTCATTTATTTTAAAAAAGGGCTTCTCAATTCTGCAAGGAAGTTTTCGCTTCTGCCGATCAAAATCAAACAGTTTCACCAAAAAAACATAGCTTTTTTGAAACAGTAACCCATAATTCATCGACTTCAAGATTGAGATACACATTTCTAAAAAAACCGTCACCTATTGAAAATTTCCAGTTTCACCCAACCCATATCATTTTTCTGATACAGCAACCCAGAGTGCTTCGTCGTAATTCAATGTCTCTAGTTATCAATTACAAGCAATTTAGTGTGCCGAGCTTTTTCTAGGCTACTGTTTGCTTGTTAGAGTTCGAGTTATCTACAATTCAGTAGGTCATTTCAAATTGATTGCTGTATCAGAATTTTGTGATCTATTGAAAAAAATATTGTTTGCTATTTATTTATCAAACCTATTACGTTCCGCAGACCAAAATAATTCAGTTTCACCAAAAAACATAGATTTTCTCAGACAGCAACCCATTCTCCATTGATTTCAGTATTGTATTCACGCCTTCGATCGAAATTTGCAATTTCACCCAAATTTAGGCATTTTTCTGATACAGTAACCCATCTCTCGTCTCGTTGGGATCCCCTGAATTTTACAACTTTCAAAGTAACTCGAATCATCTCATGCTGCTAAGGAATCAAAATTGTTCGGTTTCACCCGAAAAAGATTGCTTTCTGAAACAGTAACCGATCATTGGTCGGTTTAGAAAACATTAGATGATTAGAAAACGACGAGCCGATCAAAATTCTCATTGTCAGTTACACTCTGAATGTATTCTGCTGGTACTGTACCCTACGATACTTCATGTCAAACCAATCCAGCCAATAAATCCCCCTTTTTTCCAGCGACATCGAATTCATGAAATCCTACTCAATGGTGTGTGGTCATATCCTTTTGATTGCTTATGACATTTCCACTTACTCTCATTTCTGCATTTCTATCAATCGTTTTTGCTCAATTGTGGCTCCAATTAAATATGACACTATTTTCAGGTAAGTTATCAACAAAAAATTTTTTTTGGAAAAAAAAATTCCAAAAAAAATTTTTTTTTTTGGAAAAAAAATTTTTCAGCATGAAAAACACTCAAAAACTCATAATCTTCTCTTGGATGCTTGCAATCATCCCTTCATTCTATCTCTACGTCTACCGTAATCCAAAAAATCCCCCGAATTTAAAAAAAAAATCACAAAATTTTAGATGACTGCCGTTTCTACTTCATTGAAGATTTTTGGGTGTTTACATTTTCCACCACAGAAGTTTGTGGGACTATAACTTGGTATGCGGACTTTCTAAAGTACAATTCGATTGTTATATCGATTGTTGTAATCGATATAATCACTGTTTCAAAGGTCCGCAACTTCAAGGCGCATGTGAGTGAAAAGGGGCGGGGCCTAATTTCAAAAATTTTGTTGGCTCTTTTTGGGGGTTTTTTTCAAATTTTCAAGGGTTTTAGAAGTTTCTAGGGGTTTTCAGGGTCTTTAAAATTCATTTTCCACCTGAAAACTTCAAAAAAAACCAGTCTTAACCCCATTTTCAGCTCTCCAAAACCATCTCCTCCCAATCGCATGCTAAGAAGAAGAACAGTGAGATGAACTTCTTGAAACAAGCTTGCCTCCAGGCTTTGGTGTTTGTTTTTGAGCTTATTACATACTTTATCATCACCCCAAGAGTACAAGGAGATCAGAAATGGCTTAGATTCTTCCTATCGACAGTTGCATGGGTTTGTGTGCATATGCTGGATGGGTGAGTGGGGGAGGGATTTGATTTTGGAAAAATGACGGTCTCAAGAGGGTTTTGAGTAGGATTTTGGTTTGATATGATGATTTATCAGCAGTTTTCGATAATTCATAATGAGCATTTTTCTAGAAAACAACAAAAATGGAAATAAAGAGTACTGAAATTCAAATTTACCGTTTCAAAAAATGCGTATTTCGTTTTCTTTCTGGCAAGTTTCAATGCGTTTCTTTGAAATTGCAAGTATGCAAATCAGATTTGGTTTTTGGTTTACTGTACTCCTAGACTTTCCTGTTTCCAAATTCTCTCATAGTTATATTTTCTCCGAAATTTCTTGCTAATCCGAATAGTTATTTGGTTTTCGATTCATAAGCTTTGAAATTTTTATCAGAAACTGGAAAAAATTTGATGTTTCATTGACGTTTTTCAAGCTGATATCCAAAAGAGTTACATTAGTCGAAAGATCATACTTTTTTCCGTAATTTACAGTTTCAAAATTAGTTTTTTCTCCATTTTGACTTTCAATATTCAACTCAATCTTCTTTGACATTGAAAGAAATTAGAACGAATCAGATTTCTATCAGAAACTTCAAAATAAATCACAGTTTTAGTGGTGTATTGAAACAAAAAATCCTGGATCTCTTTCATTATTCAAAGTTTCCGGCTTCAAAATGACTAAATCACTAATCGCCTTCGTATTTATACAGTTCTCCCAGCACTCGAACGAGTTCACGAAAGTTTTGTATAGCACCCTCAGCTTCAAAAAGATACGGTTTTTGGGCTGCTGTACTTTTCTAGATTTTACTGTTTCAAAGAGCATTAGTTAATTTCTTGATTTCCAAAAAAGATAGAAACTGTTTTCAACTATTTTCAGTAATTTTCTGTTTCAAAAAAGTCGTTTCTAGTTTTATTTCTGGCAATTTTCAATGCATTTCACAGATTTTCATCAAAAACTAAAAAATACACTTTCAGTAATTAAAAAAATCTAGATTGTTTTCATCTATCAATCCAGAACTATTACGATTTCAAAAGGACCTCATAACCAGTTTCATCGGTTTTTTCCTTTAAATTTCTTATCAAGTGCAAGAAAGTTATGCACCATGAAGTGCTAACATGAAACGGTTGTTGAGTTACTGCAATTTCTAGATTTTGCTGTTTCAAAGTCCTCTTATCACTCTCTTTATAAAATTCCGTTCGATTTGCAACTAAAAATTATTTTCACAATCATAACCTTTAAAATTCTTATAAGAATCAGGAAAAAATTTCACTGTTTCAGTGGCTTTTTCAAGCTGATATCCAGATCAGTTACATTTGACAACAGAATGAAGTTGATTACAGTTTTAGACAATTTGAGCTTGAACTTAGATAAGTTAGATTACTTGATTGGCTGGATTTACTGTTTCAAAATAGTCAGATAACACTCTCCATTTCCTAAACAGTAATCCTGTCATCGCAACAGAATTTAGAAAAAAATTGATCAAAAAAGTGGTTAAAATGGGTATAAAACGGGCTTTGATTTTTAGCTTGGTGGTACCTGTTTCAAAGTTGTCTAATTTGTTATCTTTTTTTACCGATTCCAATTTTTTATTTTACATAATTTAGAATCATCACGCTCAGCTTCAACAAGGAATTCCGACAGACCATCTTTCATGGCATCAAGATTAGTAAGTGATCATCATTTAAATCTTCCATTGTCCCAAGATGTTTTGCGATAAACATAACTAGCAATTGAAACAGAAACCCCTACAAAAAACACAATTTTCCCTTTCAGAAGACCTCTCCTACACCACACACCACGTCAAAGAGAACACCTCGAATACCAATGCGTTTGCAACTGCAACTGTCACGGCTCCTGTTTCTAGAAGTTGAAGGGAGGGATTTTGATGCAAAGCCGAGGGAAAATCAGTTTTATTGTAACTTTCTAATGATACTCATACAAAATACTTTATTGAAACAGAATAAAATATACTTCTATGGACCCTACACGCTTTGAAAAATTTTTTAAACTTCCGGTTTCAATTGGTTTTTGAAACAGAAAATGTTTTACCGAGAGCAATAGGTGCCATTTTAAAGGTTCCTCGAAATTAGAAAATCAATCAATGAAAACTGCTTACAAACTTCTAAATCCAAGAGAACCCAATATACGTTTCTGATTGAACGCAATAGAAACACCCGGTAATTTTAGAAATTCATGAACCAGTAATCTAGTCTTGCTTATCATTGGACAGAAAGGAACTAGCTTTCAGTTTTGAAAAGTTTCGGTTTCATTTTCGATTGATAACCTTTGGAAATTGTATGGTCCAATGCGAAATCAAGTGAAACTTCCAGTGAAACAGAATAGTTCAACTAATTGCTTCTGGACATTGAAGGGATACATTTTGATCTCAAAATCTTGATGGAATTGTACTTTTCTCATCAAACTTGCAGAAAATACAGTCTTGAAACAGGAAAATAGATGTATTTGGACGCAAATGCAATGAACAATCATTAATTGTAAAATCTTGAGAACTCCCAGTTTCAAGTGACTTTTGAAACTGAAAAGTTTGCACCGAGAGCAATGGATCGATTCATTTCAAGAAGTTCTTGATGATTAGAAAACCAATAAGGCAGTTAGAACGATGCAATCTGAACGAACACATTCGAAACATCCGAAATTTCAGAAAACTGTGAATCAGTCATCTCGTTTAGCTTTTTTTTCTTATGACATTAATGATCTAGCTTCCAATTTCTTTTTCTATCCGTTTTCATCAGAAAAATTCAAATAAGTCGGTCCAGAAACGAGAAAACAGCAAAAAACTGATTTCGTGGCGAGACCCGCCGAGGGCCACTTCGCGAGACCGCAGTAAGTTGTATTTTTTGTGATAACTCGGCTTAAACAAATTCGTTTTATCTAATTTTTTGATATGTTATAGCCAAGGGTTTATTCTACAACTGTGCAAATTTATAGCGCGATTCACTTATATTTCAGAAAGTTACGTTATCTCAAATTTCAATGTAAAAATGTTCAAAAAATCAAAATGTAGATCTTTCACTTTTTGCTCTAGAATTCAGTGCAGTGCAAAGTGAAAAACATGTAATTTCCTTTTGAAATAGAGAGTAGGAAGGTGTTTGGTTTGCTAAACGTTGTCTAGATAAAACCTATGATTAGAAATCACCACCCAGCCCTCTCCCTTTTTCCTCCTTTTTCTGAAACCACTTTTCAATGTCCTCTACTTTTCAAGACTCCATTCACCAAATCCATTACCACCTGAATATTATAGTCCTCTTCCTTTCAATTCTGGTACTTTTCATCAACATTTTCCACATTTTCATTCTAACAAGGAAAGAGCTTCGATCCCTAACAGTGTTCATTTTGATGACTAGTGTTTGTATCAGTGATCTGCTCTATTTGTCAGCGAAATCGTTGGAATCTGCGAATGATATAAGAGTTTATGACAGAACGGATTACTGTTTTGGTTATGATTCTTTTCTAATTACGTCTACAATGATTCCAATTGTTTTTACCTGGACTTGGACAGAAGTCACTTCAATTTGGCTAGTTGTCCTCATGGCTTTCTATAGATCCCTATCAGTTACTTTTCCACTCAATCAACTAGTGGATAAACTGGCTAGCACAAAGATTACTATTCTGGCAATCATTGGAGTGGCTTTTTTGACATTGATGTGGACTTTATTGCCGTATTTGGTGGCTTATGAAGTTGTGGAGAAACAGGAGGGGATTTTGTGAGTTTTTGGGTGATAACTTTGTTGAAAATGGGTGGTTCGGTTTGGTTTTTTGATATGTTATAGTCAAAGATTTGGTTTATGAGTGTGCAAATTTTCAGAGCAATTGGTTGGGATTTAGGAAAATTACACAATCTGAAATTTCAAAAATTGAAAAAAAATTAAATTTTTTTCGAAATTTTTTTTCAAATTTCAAGTTTTTTTTTGCTTGATTTTATTGATATGTTATAGCCAAAAATTCAATTTATAAACATGCAAAATTAACGAGCAATCCATCAAAAACCAGCAAAATGACAGCGCTAGAAACTCAAAAATTGAAAAAAAAACCAAAACTTTCGAATTTTTTTTTCAAATTTTTATGAAACTTTTATTGTTACCTCAATTTTTGATATGTAATAGCCAAGAGCTTTATCTATACGTGTGCAAATTTTCAAGTAAATAACTTGAAATCCAAAAAAGTTACGCTGTCTGGAAACTCGAAAAAAATTTCGAAAATTTTCAAAAAAATTTTTTCTTTTTTTTTTTTTAATTTTTTTGAAATTCTTAATTTCACCTCTTTTTTGATATAATTTAGCCAAGATTCCAATCTACAAGCTGAAAAATTTTCAGAGCAATTCATACAAAACCGGCAGAATTACGGCTTCTAGAAAATCAAAAATGAAAAAAAATTTCGAAAAAAAAAACATTTTTTTTCGAAATTTTTTTTTCACAATTTTTTTTTCTTCCAATTTTCATTTTTCAGCTGTGACTTCATCACAAATATCACTGCAATAGAACCCCATCAATACCATATCACCGAACTCGCCTCAAAAACTCAATTCCTCCAAGTAATCGACATCACCGAAATCATTCTGCGAATCATCCAAATCGCACTTTACGCTTTTTGCGCTTTTCTACTAAAAAGATCCCTAAAAAAGATCAAAAACAATCAGAGAAGAATGACGATTTCCAGTCAAAACCAAGAGAAAAAGGATAGTACAACAAAACTGGTTCTAACGATGACTATGGTGTTTTTGGGATCTCAGGTTCTTACTCCAATGTACCTTTTGGCTTATGCATTGATTCCGGATACCAGAATTGTCACTTTGTAAGTATACTCTATTACTGCGGTCTCGCCACGAAATCGGTTTTTTGCTGTTTTCTCGCTTTTGGACCAACTTTTTTGAATGTTTTCTGATGAAAACGGATAGAAAAAGGAATTTGGAACCTAGAAATAGTTCATTTGACCAGAATTATTGAGTTTTTCATTGCGATTTACTCATTTTCAAAAAAACAACACGAAATCTGAAAATTTTAGCTAAAAAGCTGAACAGTTTTGGTTGAACTGACTATCAATCGGTTTCAAATTCTCTATTCTATCCGAATTCATTGGAAAAATTTGGAAAAATCTGTTTGAAATCGAGAAAACAGCAGAAAAATGATTTCGTGGCGTTCATTTTCACTTTGAAAACATCTTTTCAGCGTGGTAACACTCTCCCTAATCGCTGTGAAATCCTGTCTCCACATAATCCACTCAAGTTCACATTGTTTTCTGTCGTTTTTCATGTCCACACAATATCGGGACACTGTGAAACGGGTGCTTGGGGTTAAGACAAAGGTTTGTGACTTTTTGTGAGGAAATATAGCGTTTTTCAAAGTACAAACAAGCTTTTTTTCAGGCTGTGGCATTGATAGTTTCAACGAGTACATAAAGTTGGGGTAACTGTTTCAAGGCTCCAGTGAATTCATGTCAATTTCTGGAACTTTTCAATGTCAAGTTGCGAAGACCTCAATTCATTGCTGCCGTACTATTTTAGCAAATAGAGCTTTCAATTTTTCCATAGTTTATCAGGAAAAGCCCACAATGGAAATAACAAGTTTCTCAAACAATTTTTTTCTGAATGTTTCGAAACAGAAAATGTAAATTGCAATTTGCAATTACACATTGAAAACAAGAAATTGTATCTGTTTCACATAGCAAACTTCATTAGTTGATAGGGAAAGGAGGCAATACAAACGTGTAGTGTGAGAAAGGGAAGAAAACGGCTATCAAAACATGAAAAATTACCTTATTTGAATCGTGTAGTAATCCTACAGAAGTGTTTACCAAAAGTTATCTGTTCCACTGTTCTATTTTACAGTAAAAAGAGCAATGCATACCAATTGATGTACAATCTGGTTTTTCTCAGTGACAACTTTTGTTTGAGGTTTCTGTTACACTCACAACCTAAACATCGTTTCGTTATTTATCTTCCAATAGCTCCATGTTGGTCTTCAAAATGAATCTGATAACTGAAATGAAGGTTCTCTGTTTCTAAACCTGGACTTGTTGTTTCTAGTATGTGTAATTTTGATTGGAGTGATGAAATTAAATTTCTAGTTTGACTCTGATCTTCCGTACCTAAATCCTTGAGCAATACTCAAAAGTTTCCCGTCTAAAGTGTTTCTGATCAGGGTCTAGTGTGGTCTCTGTTTCATGATCCCCGTATCCCCGCCGTGATTAGGTTGATCTTGCTTCATGTGACAATAAATGTTTGATAGTGAGTTCTGAGCAATACTCATAGAGTGTAAAAAGTGTTTCTGATCTTTACTGTGTTTAAAATACATGTCTTCGATTAGTGAAGTTACAACACTGTTTCAAAGAACAAGTAATGAAACAGAAAATTGAGAATCAGGAATCTATAGAAAGATGAGTAAGATTAACATTTATTAGGGATTCGATAACAGAATGGAAAAGAATATGGTGCCCTAGGATGTTAATCATACTGTATGCATCAACAAGATCATGAAAACTTCACGAAACAGAAACCTTCAGTTCATCGTAGTCGACGTTTTTGTAGTTGTCAAGCTTGCGGTTACACTCACAACCTAAAACAACTTCCCGTTTTCATTTTCCAATAGAGATATGTAAAGTATCAAACTCACCTTGACCCTCTTCTTCCCAACCCCCAATACCCGTTTCACAGTATCCCGATATTGTGTGGACATGAAGAAAGAGATGAAGCAGTGAGAACTCGAGTGCACGTTTTCCAAGATGAATCTTACTACACTGACAATGTTGAATAGGAAGCTGAAACAAAGTGGATTCATAAGAAAATGGATCTAGCTAGGTACATACTTCGTTTGATCCATGAGATCGTCATAGAAAAGATCAAGGATCGGAGAAAAGACATGAGATCCCAAGAACACTACAGTCATCGTTAGCACCAATTTTGTAGTGTTATCTTTCTGGTTTCTAGACACCATCATCTGCTTCTTTTTCCTTGTCTTTCGGAGGGAAAAGATCAGTAAAGCAGAGAAAAGTGTGTAGAGGACGAGTTCAGCGTTCAAAATCCAATTCTCTATTCCTCCAACCCAATCCAGAAACCCCTTTTGTTCAGCATCATACACTATACGGAATTGTACTGGATCCGGGGTCCTTTCTTCAATCAACCGACATCCTCTCCTCGAGTCGTATTCCTGGATTCTATAGATCACAAGAAACAGGTTGTAGTTCCAGGAATAGCAGAAAAGCATCACTATCATCATTGATATTATTGTAGCCCTTTTATCAGTGACTTTCTTGATAGCCTGGTTAAGAGGGAACGTGACAGATATAGAGCGAAAAAACGCCATGAGAACTACAAGCCAAACCGAGGCAAATAGTGCTCCTTCTCCAGCAGGGAATATGAGCCTTGATAGCCAGGTTACCAATAGGCTATCATAACCGAAACAGTAATCAATCCGAAGATAAGTTCTCACGTTATTTCCATAGACATAGATGCCAACAAAGATGTATAGAAGGTCACAAATGCAGATAGCGGTCATTAGAATGAAGATAGACAAAGATCGAAGCTCCTTCCTTGTCAAAACGTAGAAATGAAAGACATTGACTGATAGGGAGACTGATAAGAGGAATAGGTTGGTTTTGAAGAGATTGGTTTGGAATTCCAACTCGGCGTACTCTTCTGTGGAGAAGATTGTGTCATTGATGGTGTCAGTGTCACCAGACATTTTGCTGACACCAGAAGCCGGAAAGTGTCTCTTTTATAGTCTTTATAGGGTTTTTTCTGTTTCTAGTTGGCTTTATTGGATTAGGGCGCTAGGTGGCTTTAGTGAGACCTTTATTTCTCCTGTTGATGTTTCAGATATTGTGGTTTGCTCCTGCTCTATGAGCAATACACATAAGCTGATCTTGTCAAGTTGATCTTGTTCTTGATCAAGTTCGAGGGGGGTTTCTGTTTCATGAAACTTATGATATGTAAAGCCTTCGTGATTAGGTTAATCCGGAAGGTGTATACTGATCTTAGATGTTCTCGCAATATGTTGGTAGTTATAACAGTTTCGAAGAGCAATGAATGAAACAGAAAGCATGGGATCGATTACATTAACGGCTAGGTGAATCCGGCATCCATCAGAAAATAAGTAAGAAATCCCTAACAACATCGCTTATTCATCAGCAAAACGATTATAAAAGCTTCATGAAACAAAACATTCCAATTAGTAGTTTTTAGGGATTCTAGTTTGACTCTAATCTTTTGTATCTTGCTCCGTGAGCAATACACATAAACTTATCTCGTCAAGTTGTTTCTGATCAGGTTCTAGTCTGGTCTCTGTTTCATGAAACCTTTGAGAGGTCAACACAGTGATTAGGTCATTCAAATTCCATATTGATAGAGGTTTATGTAGTTTGATAGTGAGTTCTGGGAGTCGGACTAGGATTGGAGTAGTTATTTGACTACTTAAAAGAACAACAAGTAAAACAGAAAAATTAGAAAATCAATGTTTCAAGTGCAAAAGTGTACCATCAACTTTCCTTTTTTGAAACTGTGAAGAAACTGTCATGAAACAGAAACCTTCAGTTCATAGTAGTCGACGTCTTCGTCGTTGTCAAACTTGCGGTTACACTCACAACCTATAAAACCTCTCGTTTTTCATTTTCCAATAGGGTTGACGCTGTTGAACTCACCTTGACCCTCTTCTTCCCAACCCCCAATACCCGTTTCACAGTGTCCCGATATTGTGTGGACATGAAAAATGAGATGAAGCAGTGAGAACTGGAACGCACCATTTGTAACGACAATCTGGTTCTAGTGTGGTCTCTGTTTCATGAAACCCATAATATGTGTCACCGTTTTGATTAGGTCAATGTCATTCCTTTTGGTGATTGGATAATGTAGTTTGATTTTCAGCTACGGGTCTTACACGGATTGGGCTAGTTATCTGACTGTTTCAAAGAACAACGAGTAAAACGGAACAAATCTTGAAATTGATAAGAAGAGAGATGTAGTGGTGCAAAGAATTCATTAGAAAATTGATTGTTCTTGTAACTCATCAACTTTCCTTGTTTGAAACTGTCAATAAACTTATCATGAAACAGAAACCATCAGTTCATCGTAGTCGACGTCTTTGTAGTTGTCAAACTTGCGGTTACACTCACAACCTAAAAAACCATTCCATTGTTCATTTTCCAATAGGAGGAATGCTGTCAGAACTCACCTTGACCCTCTTCTTCCCAACCCCCAATACCCGTTTCACAGTGTCCCGATATTGTGTGGACATGAAAAATGAGATGAAGCAGTGAGAACTGGAACGCACCATTTGTAACGACAATCTGACAAAACTGAAAACTATGAGACAGTGATGTTGGACATGGTTCTGTGTTTTCTGACCAATGTTTTCTGTTTCTAAACTAGGTCTAATCGCTTTCAATAAACGAAACCTTGTTAACATACTGGGTGACTCTAGATCTAGTTTGATTCCGATCTTATGTATCTTGCTCCATGAGTTTCAGAGGTTCTTGTGTGGTCTCTGTTCATAAAGTTTCTGTGTGTTGCTCATGGAACAAGCCACAATATCTGAAACATCAATGAAAAAAATCGCGATTACATTAGAGCCACCTAGTCAGTCCCCCAACTCAATAAACCTAACTAGAAACAGAAAAAAGACTCCAGGTGTTTGTCTCCTATAAAATAGACACTTTTCGGTTTCTGATGCCAGAATGTCTGAAACCAATGACACAATCTTCTCCACAGAAGAGTACGCCGAGTTGGAAATTCAAACAACTCTCTTCATAACTAACCTATTCCTCCTCACAATCTCCTTATCAATCAACAGCTTCCACCTTTACATTCTAACAAGGAAGGAGCTGCGACCCCTGTCAATCTTCATTCTAATGACTGCAATCTGTATTTGTGACCTTCTATACATCCTTGTTGGCATTTATGTCTATGGAAACAACGCGAGAACATATCTTCGAGTTGATTACTGTTTCGGTTATGATATCCTATTGGTAACTTGGCTCTCAAGGATCATAGTCCCTGCTGGAGATGGAGCAATATTCGCTTCAATTTGGCTCGTAATCCTCATGGCGTTCTTTCGATCCATATCTGTCACTTTTCCTCTTAACCAGGCTATCAAGAAACTCACTGATAAAAGGGCTACAGTTATATCAATGATGATAGTAATGCTTTTCTGCTATTCCTGGAACTATTTCCAATATATCGGGATCTATAGATTCCAGAAATACGACCCAGGGATAGGATGCCACTTGATAGAAGAAGGAACTCCGGATCCAGAACAATACCGTATTGTCTATTATCCAGAACAGAAATGGCTTTTTGACTGGGCTGGAGAGATGGAGAGCTTTTTTATGAAGGCTGAACTCGTACTTTATGCAGGTTTTTCTGCTTTACTGATCTTTTCCCTGAAATTGACGAAAAAGAAGCAAAAGATGATGATGTCTAGGAAGGAAGAAAAGAAGGATAACACTACGAAACTGGTACTAACTATGACTGTAGTGTTCTTGGCAACTCATGCTTTCTCTCCGATCCTTGAAATGTTCTATCAAAATCTTCTGGATGAATCTGAGTTTGTTTTTTTATCCAACTTTACTTTTCCTTCATTGACCTAAATTTCACTTCAGCTACCTCTACAACATTGCCAGCGTTGTACGGTTCCTTCTAGAAAACATACATTCGAGTTCTCACTGCTTCATCTCATTCTTCATGTCCACACAATATCGGGACACTGTGAAACGGGTATTGGGGGTTGGGAAGAAGAGGGTCAAGGTTAGTTCGAACGGAGCACTCTCATTGAAAATGAAAAACGGGAGGTTTTTATAGGTTGTGAGTGTAACCGCAAGTTTGACAACAACAAAGACGTCGACTACGATGAACTGATGGTTTCTGTTTCATGAAGTTTTTCTCATTTTGTAGGTGGAACAACAATGATACAAAGATAAACGTAGTACTTATTGCTTTTCTAATGAATTTCAATTTCAATATGCCATATTTCTAATGAGAAATGTTCAATTTTCTGTTCCACTCATTGTTCTTTTGAAACAGTTACGTGGTCATCCCAATTGAAGTCGCATCTGTTTTCCACTACTTTATGTTATGTAAAGAACAGAAACATTTTTTTGATACCCGTGTATTGCTCAGAACATAACTCCATCTCATGAACAAAACTAAATTGACCTAATCACGTAGGTGACACATATTATGGGTTTCATGAAACAGAGACCACACTAGAACATGATCAGAAACAACTTGACAAGATCAGCTTATGTGTATTGCTCACGGAGTAGGATACAGAAGATCAGAAGTACCGATTTCCAATCAAACTCCGTCTGTTGAAAACACCAAGTACGGATCTTGAAACACAAGACATCTAAAAGTGATCCACTCGAGTTCTCACTGCTTCATCTCTTTCTTCATGTCCACACAATATCGGGATACTGTGAAACGGGTATTGGGGGTTGGAAAGAAGAGGGTCAAGGTGCGTTCATGATCCTATTGAAAAATGAATAATGAAAGGGTTTTATAGATTGTGAGTGTAACCGCAAGTCTGACAACTACAAAGACGTCGACTACAATGAACTGATGGTTTCTGTTTCTTGAAGTTTTTATCATTTTGAAGGTTGAACAGCGATGATACAGAGATAAAGCGTAGTACTTATGGCTTTTCTAATGAATTTCCATCTCACCTTACCTCATTCTCATTAGAAATTTCCTATCTTCTGTTTCACTCATTGTTCTTCGAAACAGTTACCTAGCTATCCCAATTGGTGTCACATCTGCTTTCCACTACTTATCTAAAGAACAGAAACACTTTTTGATCCTAAAGTGTATTGCTCAGAACATAACTCCATCTCATGAAAATCAAATTGAGCTAATCACAAAGGTGACACATATTACGGGGTTCATGAAACAGAGACCACACTAGAAACTGATCAGAAACAACTCGACAAGATCAGCTTATGTGTATTGCTCACGGAGTAGGATACAAAAGATCAGAATAACTGAATACCAACTCTTAATCACACATCGTTTGTTCAAAACAAGTTGTACGGGTCTTGAAACAGAAAACATCCTACAAGTGATCCACTCGAGTTCTCACTGCTTCATCTCTTTCTTCATGTCCACACAGTATCGGGATAATGTGAAACGGGTTTTGGGGGTTGGGAAGAAAAGGGGCAAGGTGTGTTCATGATCCCATTGAAAAATGAATAATGAAAGGGTTTTATAGATTGTGAGTGTAACCGCAAGTTCGACAACTACAAAGACGTCGACTACAATGAACTGAAAGTTTCTGTTTCATGAAGTTTGTATGTACAAACGTTGTTGAAGAATAAACGATGATCATTCATATTTTTTTTCTTGCTTCATGAACCCAAAATCTGCCAATATCAAATTGTTCCTGATCAGGTTCTAGTATGGTCTCTGTTTCATGAAACCCATAATATGATACCTGATTATTCGATTGGTTCTGGTGATTGGATCATGTAGTTAGATACCGTGTTTTGAGCAAGTACATTGGGAATAAAAATGTTTCTGTTCTTATCACCGTCTCAGTTGGGATTAGGGTAGTTATCTGACTGTTTCAAAAAACAACAAGTAAAACAGAAAGAAATTAGAAAAACGATAATTCGATTGTTTGATTTTGCAAAGAATTTGTTAGAAAGTCGATTTTCCTCGTAACCCATCAATTTTCCTCGTTTGAAACTGTGAAGAAACTGTCATGAAACAGAACCCTTCAGTTCATAGTAGTCGACGTCTTCACAGTTGTCAAACTTGCGGTTACATTCACAACCTATAGAAACCTCCCGTTATTTTCATAACGGATTTAAAAATTTCCAATTGATGTGATGGTTTGAATTCACCTTTACCCTCTTCTTCCCAACCCTCAATACCCGTTTCACAGTTTCCCGATATTGTGTGGACATGAAAAATGAGATGAAGCAGTGAGAACTCGAGTGGATCACTTGTAGGAGGTCTTCTGTTTCAAGATCCGTACTTGATGTTTTGAGATGTGTGGGACTCTATTATAAGTTGCCGGTTCAGTGGTTCTAATCTGACTCTGATCTTAAGTACCTCGCTCTGCGAGCAATACGCAGAAGCTGCTCTTGTCAAGTTGTTTCTGATAAAGTTCAAGTTCTAATGTGGTCTCTGTTTCATGAAACCTATAACGTGTGTCACCGTTTTGATTAGGTCAATTCGATTCTTTCACGAAGTTTAGTTATGTTTTGAGCAATACACGTAAGAATCAAAAATTGTTTATGTTCTTTAGATGAGTATTGGCAGTTTCTGATATCGATTGGAACACCTACATACGTAACTGTTTCAAAAAACAAGCATCAAAATTTCATGAACTTCATGAAACAGAAACCATCAGTTCCTTGTAGTCGACGTCTTTGTGGTTGTCAAACTTACGGTTACACTCACAACCAGCCTTTATTGATAGTCCATTGTGTGTAGATTATTACGTTCAAACTCCACTCCAATTGAGGTGGTAAAGTAACTGTTTCAAAGAACAATGAGTAAAACAGAAAGAAGTTGGAAATTCAATACTTGCGGCTTTGAAGAAACCCTGATGTAGGGAACAGATAAGACAGAACGTTTGTAGTATGCAACTCAGAAATGGTGGGCATCTTTGTTTATTAATCATAACAACTTCACGTAACAGAAACCTTCAGTTCATCGCAGTCGACGTCTTTGTAGTTGTCAAACTTCCAGTTACACTCACAACCTATAAAATCCTTCTGTCATTCATTTTCAATGGTCCATAGCTTCTCAAACTTACCTTGACCCTCTTCTTCCCAACCCCCAATACCCGTTTCACAGTATCCCGATACTGTGTGGACATGAAGAAAGAGATGAAGCAGTGAGAACTCGAATGGATCACATGTAGGAAGGTTTCCGTTTCAAGATTCGTACTTGATGTTTCCAGCTAGGAAGAAATCTATTGGATTTAGCAACGTTTGTTTATGACTCTGATCTTTTGTTTCTTGTCTCTTTGAGCAATACACAAGAGCAGATATTGGTCAAGTTGTTTCTGATCAGGTTCTAGTGTGGTCTCTGTTTCATGAAACCCATAATATGTGTCACCGTTTTGATTAGGTCAATGTCATTCCTTTTGGTGATTGGATAATGTAGTTTGATTTTCAGCTACGGGTCTTACACGGATTGGGCTAGTTATCTGACTGTTTCAAAGAACAACGAGTAAAACAGAACAAATCTTGAAATTGATAAGAAGAGAGATGTAGTGGTGCAAAGAATTCATTAGAAAATTGATTGTTCTTGTAACTCATCAACTTTCCTTGTTTGAAACTGTCAATAAACTTATCATGAAACAGAAACCATCAGTTCATCGTAGTCGACGTCTTTGTAGTTGTCAAACTTGCGGTTACACTCACAACCTAAAAAACCATTCCATTGTTCATTTTCCAATAGGAGGAATGCTGTCAGAACTCACCTTGACCCTCTTCTTCCCACCCCCCAATACCCGTTTCACAGTGTCCTGAAATATGAGATGAAGCAGTGAGAACTCCAGTGCATCAAATGAAGAGATGTTTTCTGTTTTGGGATCCGTACTTGCTCTTTTCAACTAGGGAGACTCTATTGGGTTTTATCTGACAAAGTGGCTCAGGGATTGAGGCCGTTATACAGTTTTTTTAAAACGCAATGAATGAAACAGAGAATTGAACATTGAAGAGAGTATGAGTGAGGATGAAACTCATTAGGAAATCTATAACAAGCATGTACACTCAGATTCTAGCTTGATTCTGATCTTTTTGTTTCCAATGTTGTACCTCGCTCTACGAACAATACACATAAGTTCTCTATGTCAAGTTCTTTCTGATCAAGTTCTAGTGTGGACTCTGTTTCAGGAAACCCATAATGTGTGTCACCTACGCGATTAGGTCAATATGATTTCGTTCATGTGGTCGGGTTATGTTTTGAGCAATACACGTAAGGAACAAGAAGTGTTTCTGACATTTGGATACAATGAATTCCTATTGAGGTGACAACATTACTGTTGCAGAGAACAACCATCAAAATTATACAAACTTCACGAAACAAAAACCTTCAGTTCATTGTAGTCGAGGTCTTTGTAGTTGTCAAACTTGCGGTTACACTCATAACCTATAAAAACCTGTCATTATTCATATTCCGTTTTGTATAGATTATTAGGTACATCAAAGACCCACTCTCCTATTGAAGTAGTAACAAAACTGTTTCAAAGAACAATGAGTGAAACAGAAAGAAATTAGAACATCAATTCTTGTGGATTCGAGGTACCGTAAGAAATGGAAAGGAGAGAACAAGTGTACTATGCAATTCTAGAAAAAGAAGACATCATCGTTTATTCATCATCAAGACCATGAAAACTTCACGAAACAGAAACCTTCAGCTTATAGTAGTCGAAGACTTCGTAGTGGTCAAACTTGCGGTTACACTCACAACCTAAAATAACCTCCCGTTTTTCTTTTTCAATGGTCCATAGCTTCTCAAACTTACCTTGACCCTCTTCTTCCCAACTCCCAATACCCGTTTCACAGTATCCCGATATTGTGTGGACATGAAGAAAGAGATGAAGCAGTGAGAACTCGAGTGCACGATTTGTAAATTGGCCTTGACAACGATCAAGATATTGGTTAAAGATCTAAAAAAATGCTTTTCAATCTAAAAATGACCCGCAAACTCGAATACTGAGAAACATTCTCTTCTGACACAACTGTCAAAAGCAGTACATTGTAGATTGGATGGAATAACTGGGTGAAAAAGAAGACCATAGTCATAGCTAGCACCAGTTTTGTAGTGTTGTCCTTCTTTTTCTGATTGGTACTTGAGGATTGCTGCCTCTTTTCCTGGTTTTTCTTCAATGAAATGAAGAGTAAAAGAGCGAAACAGGAGTACAAAACAAGTTGCACAATCATGAATCCAAATTCAATCTCACTAATCAAGTTAACAATTGGAATACTGGCTTTCAAGTACATTAAAGAGTACTGATCACTCTCTGTTGCATTGATATCTTTGATAAAAGCACACGGATGGCGATCCAATCTTTTGAAAATGATGTATACCGTGAAATACGGCCATAGCGCCCAGGACACTGTGAGGCTCAGTAGGCCTAGGATTGCAAAAACAGTGTTTTTCGGTGTTGTAATCTGTTTTATCCTTTGATTAAGAGGGAATGTGATTGATAAAGAGCGATAAAACGCCATAAGAACTACAAGCCAGACGGAGGAAAACTCCGAGCCATAACCAGTGGATCCAGTGATTCGGAAAAGCCAAGTAACAGTTAGAGAATCGTAAAGATAACAGTAATCAGTTCGCTTGTAGATTCTTAGGGTGTTTGCTGATCTTAACACTTTATCAATTAGATAAGTGATATCCAACGAACAAATTGTGGTCATTAGAATGAAAACTGACAAGATTCTCAACTCTTTTCGAGTCAAAACATAAAAGTGGAAGGTATTGATGAGTAACCCGGAAACAGAGAGAAATAGGCTGACTTTGGAGATAGAGTGCTCGAAATGGTATTCGTCGGTGTAGATGTCTTCTTCAATATCAGTAAAGTTAGACATTCGAACGCAGAAATCGGAAAATGAATCTAGTTTGATCCTATCAGCTCCCTGACCCGAGGCGAGGCGACCAATCTAGATAAGTTAATCAAGGGTTTATTTGGGTGTAAAGTGTGTTTTTGAGGTCTTGGAGCATTGAGAAGTGAGCAAAACACAAAAGAGCAAGATTTTTTGGTCTAGAAAAAGTTTGGGAAGAAGCCACGAAATCGGTTTTTAGCTGTTTTCTCGTTTTTGGACCAACATTTTCTTGTTTTTTCAGATAAAAATGGATAGAGCAGAAGATTTGAAGCCTAGAAATAGTTGATCTCACCCGAAATATCAAATTTTTCATAGAAAAATTTGGGATTTTGTGTTTTTGTCTGTTTTTTCGGGAATGTTACAAAAATGAGTGAATCGCAATGAAAAACTCACTAATTCTGGTCGAATGAACTATTTCTAGGTTTCAAATTCTTTTTTCTATCCGTTTTTATCAGAAAAGATTCAAAAAATAGACCCAAAAACGAGAAAACAGCGAAAAACTGATTTCATGGCAAGACGCGCCGAGTGACACTTCCCGAGACCGCAAACACAGTTCTACGCTCAAAACTGCGCGCACTTGACCGCACTTGAGAGCAGTGCGAAGGGAGAACAGTCGTAGCGCAGGCGGTAGCGCCGCGGTGTTCCAATATCGTACCCACGGGTTCGAACCCCCTTGCTCTGAATATCTTTTTTTCTTCTTTCGAAATGGTGAAAATACGTTTTATTTCCTTCAATACAACAAAAACATCAGTAAATCTCCTCATACTTCGATCGCATCTTCATCTGCTCATCAGTCCAAACAACAAAGTGTACAGACTTATCAAATCCATTCAAGCGAACAATAGTAGCAATTCGACCATCAGCTCTGATGATGTCCATTCCATCTTTGCCGTTCATTTTTTCACCATCCCGATCGCTGAAATTCGGTGCTGTTTGTGTTTTCAATCGAAATAACTTTGCTTACGTATAAAACTGTGGTCTCCTCTTTCCATCCCACTTTTTCAAATCCAATCCTTCTACGTCAACTTTACTCCAATCCGCCGGACTATCCTCTTCTTCTTCTTCTCCACCATCCCAGTACAGTTTCAAATGTTCCAAATCTGGATTTCCACCATTCAACCAATGTTTTGAAAAGTTTAAGGCATCAGTCAATGTAAAATTATGGTCGTCGAGTGAAATGTGCTTGCATTTCAAACTGAAGAGATCGGAAAGAGTGAGCCATAAAGCGTTGGAGAAGGTGATTGTGGTTAGATGAGAGATTTTTTCAATGCTTAGAGAATTCATTGAATCTGTCAGCACCTCTAGCCGCTTTGCAACTTCCACTTCTTCCAGTACATCGTCCAAATCCATTTGGTCAAATGCAGTCGCATCCTCTCCATATCTCTCTGCGATCCTCAACTCATCACACTTTTGAAATTCCTCGTGAATTAGAAAAGCATGGATATTTCGGATCCCCGACAATCCTAAACAGAGAGAAACGGGTCCGGAAAAGAGAGAAAGAAAGTGTTTGAAGAGGATGATGGCTCCAAATTGGTGATTGTGGTGATTGAAGATGGCATAGTATTTGCGAGGTCTAGAACAAGCAACATTAGGATAGAAGTGGACGTATTTTACTTACACCTCATAGAAAGTATGAATGCCAATCTTGATTTCCTTTTTGACACGTTTTCTATTCCGTTGTAATTCTTCGTCAGTGTGAATTTCGAATAGTATTTGCGGGTTTTGAATTTCATATTTCGACCGAACCATGAAGCTCGCAACATCAAGACTATACTCTAGTTCAACTCCGAGAGTTTGGTATTTCAAGAGCTGCTGAAGTTTCAGCATTCTGGAGGAGGTGAAGGAGAGTTTGAAGCTGAAAAGTGAGAAAAATTAGAGGATTTGGGTTTTTGAAAATCTTACAAATCCATAGGATCCAATTGCTGAAACACTTCTTGAGCAGCAACCAGGGGAAGTGAGAAAATGGGAAACTTGGCCATTTTGTCACAAAACCACAAGAAAAACGAAGAGAATAAGGAGGCGAGAATCACGTGCTAAGAACAAAGAATGAGTGGTAGAACGGGCGAGGTAATATGTGGGTCTGTAGTACGTCCCTGGAGCATAGACCTTCTGGTGGGTTAGGTGTTGTGAATGCGCAGAATATCGTGTGGGTCTCAATGTTCCTTCCCTAGAGAAGAGTGCTCTTGGGAAAATGGGCCTAGACTCATTCAGATCGCATCCAAGTGTTCTTACCCGGTTATGCACAGGTTTGTTAGATTAGATGATCCATGAGATCCACCTAGACAAAGAGACCATATGCGCTCCGTTTCCCAGAAGGTCTATGCTCCTGGGACATGGATTACATAGGGATCCACATGTTACCTCGCCCGTTCTACCACTCATTCTTTGTCTTAGCACGTGATTCTCGCTCTGTTCTACTGCGATTTTCTCGCTTTTTGTGACAAAATGGCCAAGTTTCCCGTTTTCTCACTTCCCCTGGTAGCTGCTCAAGAAGTGTTCCAGAAACTGGAGCTCATGGATTTGTAAGTTTTTCTTTTTTCTCTCAATGTTGCTAATGTCTCATTTTCAGCTTCAATCTCTCGTTCACATCCTCCAGAATGCTGGAGCTATTGCGGCGCTTGAATTACAAAACTCGCGAAATCGAATTCGAGTATAGAACTGATGTTGCGAGCTTCATCATTAAGTCGAAATATGGGATTCACAAAAGGCACATAAAGTTCCAAATTGATAGTGACGAACACATACAATGGGGAGGAAGGAAATTTGTCAAAAAGGAATTCAAGATTGGCATTCATACTTTCTATGAGCAGTAAGTAAAATATGCACTTCTATCCTAATGTTGCTTGTTCTAGGCCTCACGATTACTATACCATCTTCAATCACCACAATCACCAATTCGCAGCCATCATCCTCTTCAAATACCTTTTTTCCCTCTTTTCCGGACCCGTTTCTCTCAATTTTGAAATGTCGGGAATCCGGAATATCCATGCTTTTCTGATTCACGAGGAATTTCAAAGGTGTGATGAGTTGAGGATCACACAGAGATATGAAGTGGATGCAATCGGATTCGACAGACTGGATTTGGACGATTTACTGGATGAAGTGAAAGTTGCAAAGCGGCTAGATGTTTTCACTGATTCAATGAATTCTATGAGTATTGAAAAAATCGCTCATACAACCTCCATCAAGTTTTACGACGCCTCTTGGCTAACCCTTTCCGACCTATTTAGCTTGAAATGCAAGCACATCTCACTCGACGATAATAATTTCACGTTCACTGATGCCTTAAACTTTTCAAAGCATTGGTTGAATGGTGGGAATCCAGATTTGGAGCATTTGAGATTTTACTGGGATGAAGAAGAAAAGAAGAGTCTGCCGAATTGGGGTGGAGTGGAAGGATTGCCTTTGAAACAGTGGGATGGAAAACGGAGACCACAGTTTTATAGGTAAGGTTCTTTGATTCAAAACACGAATATCACTAATTTTCAGGGCGTTCGGGGAACATGACAAGATGAACTGCGAGGATGGAATGGACATCATTAGAGCTGATGGTCGTATTGCTACTATTGGTTTCTTGAAGGCATTTGATAACTCTGTCCACTTTATTGTTTGGACTGATGAGCAGATGAAGATGGGATCGAAGTATGAAGAGATATAAATACGAAATACAACGTTATCTTTTCTGTTTACTCTAATCATATTCCTCAGCGTTAACCTTATCTGTCTTGTTTTACTCTTGTTTTACTACTTTCTAACTCATAAAACCCCTTGCTTCTTCGTATTTTTTTTCAGTCCTCGTTTTCCAAATACCTTACAGCATGTTGTCGGTCTTTTTCATATTCCTAGTCCTGTTCCCAACTGCTCAATTCACCCTATGCAACAGATTTGACTGCAAGACCAAAACACTGACAATTCCATCCGGATCATTCTCCCCGAGCCATTTGATCAATCTACACTACGATGAGACTTCGGAGATTGGAAAAGCGATCCGGGAAATCATCCATGAGGAGTGTCAACGTGGAAAAAGGTTCAAGAGAGGAGGATTGATGGAGTTTATCAAGAAATTAGTGGGTTCTGGAACAATGGCAAAAGTTGGAAGTGTGTCAGCTAACATTGCAAGAAGTTCCAGGAACTTTGCGAAGGATAAAGTGAACTGGGTTAAGGATAACAAAGTGGCTACTTTGAGTGGAGTCTCTAATATTGTAACTTATTCGAAATGGGCGTATGTGAGTTTTACTGTACAGTTCTCGCCACGAAATCAGTTTTTCGCTGTTTTCTCGATTTTGAACCGATTTTTACAAATTTTTCTATTGAATTCGGATAGAATAGGAAACTTGAAATTGGTTCATAGTCAGTTCATCCAAAACTGTTCAGTTTTTCAGCTAAAATTTTCAGATTTCGTGTTTTTGGTTTGTTTATCGGAAAAATCACAAAAATGAGTAAATCGGAATGAAAAACTCAATAATTCTAGTCGAAAGAACTGTTTCTAGGTTTTAAATTCTATTTTCTATCCGTTTTCATAAAGAAAATTTGAGAAAATCAAACCAGAAACGAGAAAATAGCAAAAAACCGATTTCGTGGCAAGACCCGCCGAGGGCCACTTTGCGTGACCGCAGTGATAACTTGGCGAAAAATGATCCGTTTGAGCTCATTTTTTGATATGTTGTAGCTGAAACAATCAATTTTACGCTCTGAAAGTTTGACAATGATTCATTGAAATTCAAATAAGTTACACCATCTCAAACTTCATCGTGTTTCAAAAATTTGAGAGAAAAAACTTGCGACTTTGTGGCTTTGTTTTTCATCTGAAATTTAGCGTCTGTTTCCAAAACAAAACAATATTTCAAAGCTTATTTTCTCAGCTACAACATATCAAAAGATTAGCTCAAACGAACTATTTTCCGCAAAGTTACGATCAGAAACCTAAGGGTCATTTTTCAGGAACTCGGCCAAAAACCCTCACGTCTTGGAAATGCCACAACTATCACGAAAAATGAGCAAGAAGAAATTCTCAAGGAGTTTCGACAAAACGTCATAGCTCTTCTAACCTATTCATTAGTGGATAACTACATTCTAAACAATCCAGAAGTCGTCAAAGCCTACCAAGATCATTTTGAGTTTTTTGACACTTTACGGGCGTCTCCCGTGAAATGTGTTCGGGACGATTTCAGTATGAGATACTCTATTCAAATGAGGGTTTTGATTGCTGAAAAGATGCAAGTAGAAGCGAGGAAGTGTGTGGATAAAGGAGGAATAGTGGATGATCAATTTTATGAGTTTTGCGAATTGCCAAATGAGTATGTGGTAGAGAGAAATGGACTGGTTTTAGAGGTCAATGGAAGTATGTGTATACAGAAAGTGGAAAATGGCAGTTTCCAGTTCATTTGCCCTGAATCATCACTCAAACCTAATCGTTCCAAATGCTCCACTTCCAACCTTGAGGAATGCCCCAAAACCGTTCAAAACTTGAAAAAACATCCTGAAGTCAAAAGAAAGACCTTACAATATCTAGTGTACATTGGAAAGGCAAAGAGCGTATTCTGGCCTCGAAGAAACTGGAACTATACTTTCGAACCAAAGATTGGAAGCCGAAGCCACAGAAGTTTCGTGTATATTCAACTGAAGGACACTGACATGGATTTGTTGGATGTTGAAGAGTTCAAGTTTAGCTATTGATACGATAAAGTTTTCATTCCAATGCTATCAAACAAAGTAGATGTCGTTCTGAAAAAAACACCAATTTTCGATGCACTGTATCTCAAGAAGGAAAAGAGATATCAAAAAGTTATCAACTACAAAAATGTAGCTGGAATTAAGATAAACATTTTTGCAGTTGACAACTTTTTGCTATCTCATATCATTCTTGAGATAGAGCGCCTAAAACTAAAGCACGCGTTTTACGAGCCAATACTGAAAAAGATGAAGGTAATAAAATTCCTCATCACAAATTGAATGTTTACAACCACAATTATACCCAAGCTATAATGTGTTTTCTATTCCTCACCCTTATTTTCATATCAATGATAAACTCAAAACCACAATCATTCCAACCTCCATCATGCATTTGGAAGCACTCGTACTACTTCCCCTGTTTTTTTCATTTTCGCAAGCCAAATTTTCAAGATGGACTTGTAAAACCAAAGCATTAGAAGTCCCATCTGGAACTTTTACACCTAGTAGTACAATTCATCTGAATTACAATGATGAATCGGAAACCGGAAGTGAGATTCGGAAAATTGTTCATGAAGAGTGTCAGAGTAAGGATAGTTTTTTGCCGTTTTCTCGATTTTTAACCGATTTTTTCAAATTTTTTTAATGAATTCGGATAGAATAGATAATTTGAAACCGGTTGATAGTAAGTTCAACCAAAACTGTTCAGTTTTTCAGCTAAAACTTTCAGATTTCGTGTTTTTGACTTGTTTATCGGAAAAATCACAAAAATGAGTAAATCGCAATGGAAAACTCAATAATTCTGGTCGAATCAACTATTTCTAGGTTTCAAATTCTTTTTTCTATCCGTTTTCACCAAAAAAATTCAAAAAAAGTAGTCCAAAAACGAGAAAACAGCGAAAAACCGATTTCGTGGCGAGACCCGCCATTTCAAGTGATCGCATTAAAACTACATAAATGCGTTTTTATAGAAGTTATGGCTTCTAAACGAAGAAAAAGAGGATTTTTCGGATCTTTCAAGCCAAGAAACATTGGATTCGGAAGTTTTGCTAAAATTGGAAAATTTGGAAAATTTGGAAAAATCGGAAATTTCTTCAAAACTCGAAGTCTCAAATTTCAACAAAAAACTAGTTCATTAATGAAGTCGATAAATATTATCAACAAAAAGGGTTATGATGTAAGTTAAGAATTTATATCTAAAGTTTTTAATATTTTTTTCAGGATCTTTCGTTAGATTTTCTATTGGAATTTGCTGACTTACTCAGGGACATGGATTTTGAAACGGATGAGTTGGGCTTGTTTTGAATTTTAAAATTATGAAATTATTGTTTTCTGATAGAGAATTTTATGCGCTACAAGATTGTAAGAGGCAAAAACTTTGTATCTTTTATGGTTTTTGAGAAAAAATCGAAAAAAAATTTGCTGCAAAAAAAAAAATTTTTTCAAGATTTTTTTAAAATTTTTTTCTAAAAAACGAGAAAAGATATCAAAAAGTTGTTAACTAATAAAATGTAGCGCAATTTATTATCTATCAAATCCAAAAACAATCTTGTTTTTTTAATCAATTTTCAATTTTTTAAAAATTTTTTAAAAAATTCAAAATTTCCAGTGACTACGCCGATGAAGATGAAAGTTTCGATCAAATGAAAATTGGAGTTTTTAAAAAATTCCGGGAAAGTGTTAAGGCTTTATTGCAAAATAACACTTTAACTGGTTTAATTTTGAGTAATGCTGAAGTCAAAAAGGTAAAATAAAATAAACGAAAAAAAAAAAAATTTTTTTTCAAAAGTAAAAAAAAAAAATTTTTCAGAATTTTCAAAACGATCTACAATTTCGATTGTATCAATCTTTAACAGCTACAAATCTAAAATGTGTTCGTGACGACTTCAGCATGAAATACTCTCTGAAACTCCAAGTTCTAATCCCTGAAATCATCAAGCTAGAAGCTCAAAAGTGCAGTGACAAGGGAGAATTGAAAAATCAAACTTATCGATTTTTTGATTTTTCTAAAGAATACACAATAGAGCGAAACCACCAGGTTTTTGCACTCAATGGAACTCAATGTCTCCAAAAATCCATTCACCATTTCTCATGCCCAGAATCTTCCCTAACCCATATTCAATGCTCAATGAAAAATGTTCAGAAATGTTCTGTAACCGAAATCGATACTAAAAAGCGCCCGGAAATCATCAGAAAACTCCCCACTGGCCTCGTCTACGTTGGCAACGCGAAATCAGTTACATGGAAGAAATGGGACTACTTCTTCGAGCTTGTTCCTAATACCCCGGAACAAAAAGCTTTTTATTTTATACCGGTGGATCATATGGATTCGGTGGCCTTGGAGGAGTTCAATTTGGTGTGAAATCTGGAATTTATGTTCTTCAATAAAAGTTTATTCAATTTTGCCTTTTTGTGTAACTAGTAAAAGTTCAAATCATGAGCATGAGACCTTACGCCGAACAATTTTCAGAATTGGTCTAACCGGAAGTGGCTGTGATCCTAACATGTAATTTAAGTGCAGTACAAGAGCAAAATGCATATTTTTTCAAAATCTTTCTTTCGTCATTCTTTATCTATCCAAAATGAGTGATCCAAACACCACGGCTCCAGAACTCCCTGCAAGTCTTACAATGGACTCTAACTTTTTTCTATTCGCTTATTTTTCAGTGTTATTTGTAAGAATTTCCACGCTTCCTATCTTCTAAATATTCTAAAAATACTTTCAGACCAGTATAATCGGCACCATTATCAATCTAAACTTACTGATAAGGTTCCTATCAAGACCCGCTAAAACCAATGGATTCCAAAAAATCTGCACTTTACGAAGCTTCACCAACTCTATCATTTGCGCTGCTTTCATGTTTTGGATAGTACCGCTGATATCTCTTGATTTCAAGTTTTCCGAGTTGAATAACTGGGTCAATCGATCGTTAATCATGGCCTCTTGTTTTTGGGCTTATTTTTTGAGTAAGTTTACACTTTGAAAAATGAAAAATATAGTAAGCGATAGAAAATTTCCAGCTCTATAAGTTCATAGTTGACAACTTTTCGATATCTTTGATGGGCTTTGAGATAAAATCCAATTAATGAACTGCTAGATTTGAACTTTTTTGCAATGCTCTAACATACACCCTTCCACTCCACCAAATCCCGGCAGCGCGCCAAAACACCGATGACGTCAGCTGCCTCCGTCTCACAGCTTCCATCTGCGCTTGTGGCCTAGTGGGTAACGCTCACGCCCTTTAGTTTTGACCTCGCGGGTTCGAACCCCAATGGTTCATTTTTGTTTTTTTTCTTTTTCTTTGCTAACTTATTGCATTTACAGACGCCCTCCTTCAAGTCTGCCTTTCCTGCAATCGCTGGTACTTTCTCTACTTCCCATTTGGCCTCCAAAGACTCAAAAACAAGAACACTTCCAAATACGCTATCATCTTTTGTGTCATTGCTATCACTATAGTTACCTCTGGGACGATTCCAGAAGGCTGTGGCTTCATCTTCGACCCCAACGTGTTTCTTTTAAGACCAGAAGTTGGAAATTGCGCCAGGGACATATCAAACCTCATCCCAGTTCTGGTGTTTAGTACGACGTTTATCACTCATGGGTTCAATTTACTGATTATAATCAAACTGATAAAGAGGAAGAGTGTAGGGATGAATGAATTAGAAGCCAAGAAACAAAGAAAACGATGGATGGTGATGTTCACACAGTGCTTCATCCAGGATTGCCTTCAACTTATCGATATCCTCAACTCCTATTATTTTGCCCTATTGAGTCCAGAAATATGGCTTCAGTTCTCAACTTATACGTTATCACTCATTGTTATCACTATGTTGGATGGGTGAGGCTAAAAAAACTATCAGAAAGAAAAAACCGTTCTAATTCAGTATGGTAATGTTCATTTGTCACTCTGACGTTTATCCAAAGTTTTTGAAACAGTGGTTGAAGCAAAGAAAAGGAGGAATCGTTGTACATAATCTTTCTGTGGCTGTTACCAGTAACTGATAACAGTAATTGAAAAGTGTAAAGCTTGAAAATTTGTACCCAAGTGTGAATTCCTCGAGAGATCAAGCTTCCGCACCAAAACGTGTACCCTGAAATTAGTCGGCTCCGTCTAGAGCTCCCCAAACATGTAATTTGCACTAAACAGCCAAAATATTCTTCTCTTCTTATCAAACTAAATTTCCTAACATTCCCAGTCCAAAATGAGTGCTCCTAGTACCATGGCTCCAGAACTTGAGATCCCTGCAAGTCTTACAATGGACTCTAACTTTTTTCTATTCGCCTATTTTTTAGTGTTATTTGTAAGAAGATACTTCCACGCATTTCCCAATTTTCTAAAGACAGTTTCAGACCAGTATAATCGGCACCATTATCAATCTAAACTTACTCATAAGGTTCCTATCAAGACCCGCAAAAACCAATGGATTCCAGAAAATCTGCACTGTTAGAAGCTTCACGAATACTATTATCTGCACGAGCTTTTTGTTCTGGATTGTTCCACTGATTAGTCTTGATTTGAAATTTTCCGAGTTGAACAACTGGGCCAATCGATTGATTATCATGGCGTCTGCTGGTTGGGCCTATTTTCTCAGTAAGTTGGGAATGAAAAAATTTGAAAAATATAGCAATCGATAGGGCATTTTCAGAGCTATAAGTTTGTAGTAGACAACTTTTTCATAGCTTTTGTGGGTTTTGAGATAAAATTCAAATTGTGAAGTGTGAGATTTGAACTTTTTGCAATGCTCTAACACACACCCTTCCGCGCCACTAAATCCCGGCCGCGCGCTAAAACACCGATGACCTCAGCGGCCTCCGCGCCACCGCTTGCAACTACGCGTCTGGCGTAGTGGGTAACGCGCCCGCTCGTCAATTTTGACCTCGCGGGTTCGAACCCCACTGGTCCATTTTTGTTTTTTTTCCTTTTTTTCTTGCTGATTTATCGAACTTTACCTATTTTAGAACCTATTTCAGACTCCCTCCTCCAAGTCTGCCTCTCCTGCAATCGTTGGTACTTTCTCTACTTCCCATTTGGCCTCCAAAAACTCAAATCCATGAATGTCACGAAATACGCGATCATCTTTTGTTTCATCGCTATCTCTATATTCAGCTCTGGAACACTTCCAGAAGGCTGTGGCTTCATCTTTGACCCCAATACCTTCCTCCTACGCGAAGAATCCCAAGATTGTGTTGGTAGCGTGAAAGTCGCGGTTCCTCCAATTGTCTTCAGTTGCACGTTTATCACTCATGGGTTCAATTTACTGATTATAATCAAGCTAGTGAAGATGAAGAGTGTAGGGGTGAATGAATTGGAAGCCAGGAAACGAAGAAAGCGATGGATGGTGATGTTCACACAGTGTTTCATCCAGGATTGCCTACAATGTGTTGATATTCTAAACGCCTATTTTATCTCGTATTTGAGTCCAGAACTGTGGCTCCAGTTTTCCACATGGACGCTTTCATTGATTGTTATCACTATGTTGGATGGGTGGGTCTAAAAAGTGGTTTGAAGGTGAAAAGTATCTTTTAGAATGGTAATGTTCATTTGTCACTCTGACGTATATCCAAAGTTTCTGAAACAGTGGTTGGAAAAAAGGAAGGATAGAATCGTTGTACCGAACCCTAAAGTGTCATCTGTAGCAGTTATCAGTGGCTGATAAAGTGACAACACTGAATGATCAAAAATCCACTTCAAAACTGGTTGGATCAACCTAGAATTATCTGGGTTTGTCTAGATTGAACAACATATAATTTTCTCTGCTCTAAATGGAAAATATTTGCACCTAAGCACCTGAACAAGCCATTTCATTTCAACATCATTCCCAGTCCAAAATGAGTGCTCCTAGTACCATGGCTCCAGAACTTGAGATCCCTGCAAGTCTTACAATGGACCCTAACTTTTTTCTATTCGCCTATTTTTCAGTGTTATTTGTAAGATACTCATCCAATCAACTTTCTAAAGTTTATTTCAGACCAGTATAATTGGCACCATTATCAATCTAAACTTACTGATAAGGTTCCTATCAAGACCCGCAAAAACCACTGGATTCCAAAAAATTTGCACGTTGCGAAGCTTTACGAACTCTATCATTTGCGGGGCCTTTATGTTCTGGATAGTACCATTGATATCTCTTGATTTGAAGTTTTCCGAGTTGAATAACTGGGTCAATCGATGTATTGGATTAGCGTCCTGTACTTGGTCTTATTTTTTGAGTAAGTTAGGATTTTAGAACTTGAGGAATAGAGCAATCGATAGAGAATTCCAAGCTGTATAAGTTCACAGTTGACAACTTTTTCTTATCTTTGTTGGATTTAGAGATAAAATGCAAATTGCAAAATGCGAGATTTTCACTTTTTTTGCTTTGCTCTAACACACACCCTTCCGCTCCACCAAATCCCGGCTGCGCGCCAAAACACCGCGGACTTCGGCGGCCTCCGCGCTGCTGCTTCAAGTCGACCGTGTGGCCTAGTGGGTAACGCGCCCGCTCTCTAATTTTGACCTCGCGGGTTCGAACCCCACAAGTCCATTTTTGTTTTTTTTTCTTTTTCTTTTGTCTTATCATTGAAATTCATCGATTTTAGACTCCCTCCTCCAAGTCTGCCTTTCCTGCAATCGCTGGTACTTTCTCTACTTCCCATTTGGCCTCCAAAGACTCAAAAACAAGAGCACTTCCAAATACGCCATCATCTTTTGTGTCATTGCTATCACGATTTTCAGTGCAGGAGCAGTTCCAGAAGGCTGTGGCTTCGTTTTCGATCCCAATATCTTCCTCTGGAGGGATGAAACTGAAGAATGCGCTGGAACCATATCAGTTGTGATACCTCCAATTGTCTTTAGTACCACTTTTATCACTCATTTCTTCAATTTACTGATAATTATCAAGCTGATAAAGAGGAAGAGTGTAGGAATGAATGAATTGGAAGCCAAGAAACGGAGAAAACGATGGATGGTGATGTTCACACAGTGCTTCATCCAGGATTGCCTTCAGTTGATTGATATGCTCAACTCCTATTATTTCTCGTTTTTGAGTCCAGAATTATGGCTACAGTTTTTAACTTGGACGCTTTCATTGATAGTTGTCACTATGTTGGATGGGTGAGGCTAAAAAAGCGATCAGAAAAAAAAAATTTTTTTTCAAATTTTTTTTTTTTCAGAATGGTAATGTTCATTTGTCACTCGGATGTTTACCCAAGGATTTTGAAACAGTGGTTGGAGAGAAGAAAGGAGAGAATTTTAGTGCAAAACATAAACGTTTCATCTGTAGCTGTTATCAGTAACTAATAACGGGTCTCGCCAAGAAATCGGTTTTTTGCTGTTTTTTCGATTTTGGACCTACTTTTTTGAATTTTTCCGATGAAAACGGATAGAAAAAAGAATTTGAAACCAAGAAATAGTTCATTTGACCAGAATTATTGAGTTTTTCATTGCGATTTACTCATTTTTGTGATTTTTCCGATAACAAGTCAAAAACACGAAATCTGAAAATTTTCCATGAAAACTGAAAAGTTTTGATTGAAATTACTATCAACCGGTTTCAAATTCTCTATTCTATCCGAATTCATCAAAAAAGTTTGCAAAAATCGGTTAAAAATCGAGAAAACAGCAAAAAACTGATTTCGTGGCAAGACCCGCCCAGTGCCACTTCGAGTGACTATCAGTTTTTTGCTGTTTTCTCGTTTTTGGATCAATTTTTTCAAATTTTTTTGATGAAAACGGATAGAGAAAAGAATTTGGAACCTAGAAATAGTAAATTTGACCAAATTGAGTTAGATTTTTATTGCGAACTACCCGTTTTTGTAACTTTTCCGAAAAACTGACAAAAACACAAAATCTCAAATTTTTCGATGAAAAATGTAATATTTCGCGTCCGATTAACAATTTCTAGGCTTAAAATCTTCTGCTCTATCCATTTTTATTTGCAAAAACTCAAAAAATTGGACCAGAAACGAGAAAACAGCAAAAAACTGATTTCGTGGCGAGACCCTGTTTTCATAAACCAAACATCTCATTTTCTTGCCTCATAAATTTCTGATGATATTGGCTCAATTTTGGCTTGACTTGACATTGGGGAGCTCTAAAAAGAATCAGTGCTCATTAGAGCATGAACTTTTTCTTCTTTTTTATTGTTTCAAAGAGTCCAAATCTTCTTTTAGAAAAAAATTTGAATTCAAGATTCTAGGAATCCAGATTTCTTCCTGTTTCATTGGAGTCTCTTTCTGGGTCCCGACCTTGCATAAAAAACCAAGAAAACCCTCATTTTTTACCCGTGAATATGAAATTTGACTTGTCATTCTTTCTTGTCTCATTCTGTCTTGTCTCGAAAGTTTTTGGAAGTCGGAAATAAAAGAAGGTTCTTTGTGTTTTGAACCAGAAAATAGGGTCTTGTGGGTGTACTGGACCCTTTTTAGGTATTCTTAGGAGGGGATTGTCCTTTTTTAGGGTTGGACAGGGTGTATTCTTTGGGTTTTTCTGGGGTTCTAGGATTAGCAACTATTTTTGTTTCAAAGTTGTTTTCTTTGTTTTGAATTTTCCGAGTTATATGATAAGTGATGTTGTCGGACTTTTTTCTGAACTTGTGTTGATTTTGAAACAGGATTTTTGTGTTGTTTGCTTTACAACTGTTTCTCGTAGAAAGCTGTATAGATTGATCAGTACTTTTCTTCCAATTATTCAAAAATTCTCTGCAACAGAACATCACAAAAAACTGTTATTGGTATCCGAAATTCATTGCTCCTACAGTTTGATGATCTCGGTCTATCTAAACTCCGCAAATTGTCTATATTGCCAAAATTGTCCCAATTCCCCAAAATCTCATTGAAGCTCTTCTTGAAACAGAACAATCTGGCTACCGTTTCGAAGCTGTTTTTCTAGTTATTCATACAGCTTCGATACCAATAACTGTTCATTTATGGAGTCTTGAAAATGCATATTTTTTTGATAACCCGCCTTCACCAAACATTCCAAACACATTTATCCAAATTTGTGCTGTTGCTGAAACAGATTGTAGTTTTTTAAAAAGTCTTGATCAACTCTAGTGAGACATCAGCATTTTTTGGTGTATTGAATGAACAATCAGTAGAAATCCAATCTCTAATTATTTATGATATTGCTGCAAATGAATCTATCGCCGTATCATTCAAAATCTCGTCTATTCAACAAAAATTCTGTTTCTGAAACAGAATCTATGTGAATTGAAAACTTTTGGAGTGTTTTATAAATACTCCCTTTTTATCAATGTTTACTGTTTCAAAATGCTTACTAGTTCTTTTGAAATACATCAAAAGCAGTAGTCGTATGTTTCCTTCATAGAATAGATCCAATTCTTGATAAGTGAAGTAATGAAACTTTCAAACACTTTGTATTTCTGTATTCATCCTTTTTCCAATTGGTTTTCATTGAACGCACAAACGACTTCTTATTACCTTCAAATCTTTTCACATTGAAGATACTGTTTCTGAAACACAATTTTGATCTTGAAGTTTGAGGATAGATAAGTATCATGTTGCATTCGGTGGAAAAACCATCCGTCAATCACTGCATCTCAGCACTCAACGATTGATCCGAAACTTTTGAAACAGAGAGGGATAATAATGATGGACTCTGACAATAACCAATGGAATAAGGGCATCTTTCTTTCAAACTTCTTATTTTTTCATGAAACAGAAACTGTTTCAACTTCTAGTGATAGGTTCAAACATATTTTCCTTGTAGTGCAGATGTGGATTTTGGTTTTCTAGAAATCATTATGTACCGCTTCGAAAAAGTTAGTTACAGTGAATGAGGTAGGAACTACTTATAACCCATTCTCTGTAAGGTTGGAGCATGGCCATAGTGGTGTGTGCCTTAGGGGTTCAAAATCCAGCTAAGGCTTAGATATTTCACAGGTGTATATGGTGGACCTTTGGTAACCCCTATGCACAATTTTGGGTCATAAGTCCCTCTTATCATGATTCCGTGGGGGACCCAAGGGGGCGTATTTCGAAAAAAAAAATTTCAAGAAAAAATTCCAGAAAAATTACAGTGTGATTGTGTATCAAAAATAAATATTTTCGTAAAGTTTCAGAATTTTTGAACTAATCCTCCCGGATTTATGGTCAAAAACGACCAAAAATGTGCAAATTTTACACTTTTTTGATACAAAAAAGTTTATTGTAGGTGAATAAGGAATTTCTCATGTTGCTATTTGTGTTTATTTTGTACCTAGTATCTATAACTCTTTGTAAAAAAAATTTGAAGGAAATCTGAGGACACTAACATTTTCAAAAAAAATCATTTATCGAGCTCATTTTTTCTAACAAAATTTGTAAAAATGGTGCAGCGTTATTGAAACTGAATGAAATTAGCAGTGATCGATAGAGAATTTTATGCTGATCTTTTTATCAGTTGACCACTTTTTAATTGGTATCATAATTCTCGAGTTATACCGGTTTTCCTGAGACCACCCCCGTTTTGTATTGCAAAATCAAGGTGAAGAAGGGGCACCTGCAGTATTGCCTCTAACTTGAGAACCAGGCGTTTTTATCAAAAACTGTCAACTACAAAGTTGATTATAAGATTATCATCTACAAATTGATGTTAATAACTGCAAGTTTTTCTCAGATATAACTATCACAGAAACGCTACCAACAACAACCACTTTCAAGATTACTTGCTGCACTGATTTTTATTAAAAACTTGCAGTTAATAGCATCAATTTGTAGATGATAATCTTATAATCAACTTTGTAGTTGACAGTTTTTGATAAAAACGCCTGGTTCTCAAGTTAGAGGCAATACTGCAGGTGCCCCTTCTTCACCTTGATTTTGCAATACAAAACGGGGGTGGTCTCGGGAAAACTGGTAGAACTCGAGAAATATGATACCAATCAAGAAGTGGTCAACTAATAAAAAGATCAGCATAAAATTCTCTATCGATCACTGCTAATTTCATTCAGTTTCAATAACGCTGCACCATTTTTACAAATTTTGTTAGAAAAAATGGACTCGATAAATGATTTTTTTTGAAAATGTTAGTGTCCTCAGATTTCCTTCAAATTTTTTTTACAAAGAGTTATAGACACAAGGTACAAAATAAACACAAATAGCAACATGAGAAATTCCTTATTCACCTACAATAAACTTTTTTGTGTCAAAAAAGTGTAAAATTTGCACATTTTTGGTCGTTTTTGACCATAAATCCGGGAGGATTAGTTCAAAAATTCTGAAACTTCACGAAAATACTAATTTTTGATACACAATCACACTGTAATTTTTCTGGAATTTTTCCGCAAAATTTTTTTTTTCGAAATAGGGTCACTTTGGGGACCCACGGTATCATGATAAGGGGGACTCATGACCCAAAACTGTGCATAGGGGTTACCAAAGACCCATACTACACCCCCAATAACAAATCAGCCCCTAAGGCACGCATTGCTCGAGTCTTACGGAGAACATGTTTTATAATCAAACTAGGTAATCAAATTTTGAAAATGAGGATTTGATGAAACAGAAAATTACTATCTTTTGACCAAATCCACAAAATCCGCATCAATTCCATCTTGCTTTATTCTTTGTTAGAAGTTTGTTTTGAAACAGACAGGAAAAAAGTAAGTAGGAATCTGTTTCAGAAAGGTTTCTTAATTTTAAAGAGATATGTTTTCCTAATACGATTTCCACTTCCACTAACAAAAATCTGAAATCCATTTGAAACTGGTAACATTTACTTTTCTGTTTCAAAGTTCACACCTAATGAAACTTGATAATTATCCTCATTCAGAAGGCGGATGTAATGCAAATAATATGATTCCTCGACCCCCTTTTCTGCTCTTTTGCTCTATTTCTTCTTCTTCTTCCAAAAGATGATGTGATTGACTTGACCTCATCTTCAAAAAGAGAGCAAAATAAATTTGAATATTTTGCTATGCAGAAAAAATAGAAAGTGTTTTCTAGCTCGTCATTTTTATGAGGGGTTCAAATCAAGAGCAGAACACAAGTTTTCAATTTTTTCGGTTTCAAAAATATCATAATTTTGCTTGTTTTTGGATAAAAACATTACGATGCTGTTATGAGAACCAATAATTGTGATTTTCTCTTTCAAAAAACTATCAAATAACCTCATTCAAACAGGTTTTTAGTACAGAAAAGTGTGTTCTAGTTTTGAAATTTCGTTTTCATCTATTACTGCGATCACGCGAAGTGGCCCTCGGCGGGTCTCGCCACGAAATCGGTTTTTTGCTATTTTCTCATTTTTGGACCAATTTTTTGAAATTTTTCTGATGAAAACGGATAGAAAACAGAATTTGAAACCCAGAAATAGTTCATTCGACCAGAATTATTGAGTTTTTCATTGCGATTCACTCATTTTTGTGATTTTTCCGATAAACACGCCAAAAACACAAAATCTGAAAATTTTAGCTGAAAAACTGAACAGTTTTGGTTGAACTGACTATCAATCGGTTTCAAATTCTCTATTCTATCCGAATTCATTGAGAAAATTTGAAAAAATCAGTTGAAAATCGAGAAAATAGCGAATAACTGATATCGTGGCGAGACCCGTTGAGTGCCACTTCGCCTGACCGCAGTAGTATTTCCTGTTTCAAAAACGAGACTAGAAGTTAGAGAGAAGCACAAAAATTGATATGAGGTTCATTTTACCAAGATTTTTCATAATTTTATCTGTTTCAATGAAAAAGTATGAACATGTTTACCTTTCATTCCCAATTTTTTGTAATTCAGTTTTCTATGACTAACCATTTCACAAGTTCCCCTTCTGTTCATTGATGTCTTCTAGATCCCTCAAGAAAGCATTCCTTCCTGTATAGAATGAGCAAGTCCGTCCCTTTTCCTCTTTTTCTAGAGCTTGAAGAGTCAGAGAATGAAAAATCACAAAGAAATCAAAAATTCCAGCTATGTGTAGTGTAGCTTGACTCAACTAACATACATACACTACACTGCTAGAAGCCTCTTGTTCAAGGCTTTTTTCTCGTTTTCTCTGGATTTTTAGACCATTTTTTAAAAAGATTTTCCGTTTTTTTCGAATATTATCATTGATTTTCGCACCTCTTCATATATACTAATTTTAACACGGCTACAGTAATTTTTCAAAAATCAAATTTTTTCATTTTTTTCTCTTTCAGAGATTTTTTAAAAATTTTAGCAATTTTTTATTAACTAATCATTCAATAGTAGCCTCCATTTCACATTTTCCTCCTTTTTTTTTGAAATTTTTACTCGAAAAAATTCAATTTTTTTTTCAATTTTTACTCTTTCAGCAATTTTTCAAAATTTTGTATCAATTTTCATTTGCCAATTTTTTCGATTTTTTTCTTCCTAATTTTACTTATTTTTCTTGCATTTTTCCTATCAGTTAGTCTATTTTTTCAATCTCAACCAAATTCGGAATTTTCAAAAAAAAATCAAAAAAATTTTTTTTTTCACTTTTTCAGTGATTTTTCAAAAAAATTTAAAATTTGTCTATAGGCTAATTTTTATCCGTTAAAATTGTTGTATCTCATTTTCAAGCCCACGTGCTCTTTCCTCCCTATGCTAAAGTCCTGAAAACCAAGTCGTGGGCATGGGATTTGCATACGATTATTCATTTCCTTATTCATCCCTCCTCCTTTTCATTCAAACTAGTCCTTTTCAGATGCCCACAGGCACTTTTTTGTGGTCCCCCATGACTAGAAAGGGGAGAAGAGACCGGAAATCATTGAGAGTCCGAAATTTTTGAGAATTTAGAACTTTTTCTGTTTCAAGATTGTCACTTCAAAGATTTAGCGCAGTTCATTTCAATCCAATAATGTGTTTAACATCTCATTAGAATTAAACGTTTCAGTACATACTTCAATCTCATGTTCAGACGCGTATTTTTATGTTCAGTTTCGAACTTTTCAACCTGTATCGACTGAATGCTATTCCTTACGTAGTACTGTTTCAAAACACCTAGGAGTTTGCACTTTTTCTGAAACAGTTCAATGTGCCTGGTCCTCTTACTTGTTGTTTTCCGACCCTGTAACACTCAATCATTGTTCCAAATTTTCGGGCACAATTGATGTAAATTTTTTGAAACAGTAATCAGAACTTTCACTGTTTCAAGTTGGCTACATTTTCTAGAACAATTCGGATCTGTTGATTTGGGTTTGACTTCTATTCAAGTACTGAAAACAGGCTCCTCTTTAAAAGTTCAGAAATCCGGCTCCCAAGACTAGCTTTGTTCAACTTCTCATGAGCGTCTTATTCATTCATCGAAAGTAGAAAAAAAGAGAAATTCCGATTTTCAGAATGCAAATTCCTTTCAATTGACCAAGAAACAGCAATGTTCTGTTTGGATCTTGAGAAGTTCATAGCAGTTCCATGTATTCAAATTCCTGTTTCAAATGTTCCCATTATTTGTCAGTAATTTGCAAATATCGTTATTTCCCTTTTTCCGCTTACTAAAAGATCATGTCAGTCTTCTTTGGTGCCACTGTTAGAATATTACTGTTAATAAGTAAAATTGAATTCATGGAAACTTTGAAACAAAAAAAACTTTTCTGTTTCAATTGATCCTAATCATTCATCATTGAGGTGTGATTGACAGTGATCATCCACCTTACCTTCGAAAGCAATATTTTCTTTCCTGTTTTAGAGGATCCATAAACTAGTGAAGATTTGAAAGTAGTAGTTTCATTTTCAAAACGTTTGAACTATCACTCATTTAAAACTTCTGAACATGATATGTAGTAGATAAACACTTTTTTCTGTTTCAAGAGATCTTGATTATTCATTACCGAGTTTTGATTGACAGTGATCATTGATTTACATACTTGGACAATCTATTCTCTACCGTTTCAAAGAATTCATGAAACTTACGCATTTTTGGAAAGGACTAATTTCTCTATTATTTCGTTTTTTCTGAAACTCTTCTGTTTCTACCAAAGAGATGCTACGTAATACCATTCTAACTTTCTCATTAGATATCTGAAAGTCCTGAAACCGTTTTTCCTCCTTATTCTATTCATTGTTTTTTCTCTGTTTCACTATCATTTTTTCTCTTTGACGACTTCATTTCAAACAGTTGGTCAGTTTCGCTGCATGGTGCAAAACTTGAAGTACATCGATCAAAAACTTGTCTACCTCTGTAGTCTACCTTTTTACATCTAATTTGTCCTTTTGTGTTGGTTCCTCTTTCCCTTGTTCATTCATTCATACATCAATCATTTTTTTCAAAGTTCCTTCAACTTTTCTCTTTTTTTATTTATTACATACATATGTGTTTCATTCAATGCTCCTATTCACATGTTGTTTGTGAATAGGTAGTAGACTATAGATGGAAAAAGAGCAAAACGAGGTTAGAAATTGTTGGGATTTTCCAAGCTATTGTCTGGGTTTTTTGGGTGGGTTAGAGAAAGAAAAAAATGAAAAGAATGTTTCAAAAAAGTTTCAAATTATGAATTTTTCTTCTTGAAAATGATGGGATTCAACCATATTCAAGCAGTTATGTATCTGACCCGTTTAAATCCATTATAGATTTTCAAAAATTACCCATTGCCTTTCTGTCTCATTTTGTAATCCTCATTTTATTGATTTCCTCATTTTTCCTATCAATCCAGAATTTGAAAGATAGATCCCAATAACCATCGGCAAAACGACTGTCAATCTTATCACTAAATTAGGTATCAAACGTCTTTGAAACAGGTACTTTTTTTTAGAAATCCGCACTAAAACTTGCTAAATTTTTTGATTTTCTAATTTTTATGACGTTCCATCTCAAATATATCAGATTTTCTGTTCCACCAAAAATTGAACTTTCTTTGAAACAGTACTGTTCCAATTATTCTAGAAGTTCTATATTTCAAAAATTTCCCTTCTCCCATTGAAATTTGTGTTTATAGTTAGGTAGACTCCAAAAAACCCCTTAACTCCATAATTTCCCTCTTCTAACACCTTTTTCCTACCTAACAAAGAACTGCTAAATTAGGTGTTAGATTCAGACTCTAGGCTTCTTTTTGAGCACAACAGAGAAAAATTGACCAAAATAACACATTTCTTCTGAAAATTTTGATTCTATCAGATTCTCTTCAGTCTTTTCTGGAACCTTAAGATTCAAAAGTCCCTAAAATCCCTTATTCCGGATCGCAGAATTTCAAAATCCCCCAAAAAACAAAGAAACATGTTCCAAAAACAATCCAAAACCAACCACTTTTCCTTCAACTTCCTCTTCTGAAATTAGGCTTCGAAGCCCCCTCCGGGGGCATCTAATTACATTATTTCGTTATTTCCCCCTCCTTTTTTTGTTTTTTCTTGAGAGATGAGATCCATTAGGAAAAAGTGTCTGGAAGTTGTGTCTGGAACAACAATAGAAACAAGGAAAAACAAATTTTCCAAAAAAAACACCCTATTTTTAGCGGATTTTCAAAGGTTCTGTTTCAAAAAATCAATGAAAACTGGGTCCGAAAAGTGGAAGATTGATGTGAACAACGGCCTAGAAAGAGCTAAAAATGGAGGGAAATTTGAAAAATGAGAAATTGAAACGGGAGAAAAATGGAGAAATGAAGGGGAGCATAAGGAGCAAGATGAATTGGGAGCTTTCTAGAGGTTTAGGTAGATTTTGACATGCTTTTTTAGGGTCTAGATGGTTCGTGAATGTTGTTTTCAGTGAAGTCGATTCATGACTCGTGAATTGCACAGTGAAATTGTTGGTGAAGTTATGGATTTTTTGAAATAGGGAACTTTCTATTTTCGTATTTTTACTGTTTCTTCAAGATCACATCAAATTGGGCTTTGAAAAGTTATTAGTAAGTCTCATGATCACGCTGTTTGCTATGTTTAGAACCTAGACAAGCTAGAACGAGGCCAGCTAGTAAGGACCAGAGTGCCGAGAGCAAGATAGTGATTTCACTTTGCTTTTTTTGGTCTACCGGTCTGTTTTTCTGCACAAACGCCCTTTCCGTATTCTTTTTTGATCTTTTTGTGTTATCACCAATTGAACACGATGATAGATTCATCGAAACTGTGAAACGGTGAACTTTTTGTGGGCATTCATCATCTCTCAAGAAAATATTGTTGGATCTCAATTTCAGTAAATCTTCTGTCTTCATTGAAACTGTAGATTTCACTGTTTCTTCAAAACTACTTGTTTTTAGGTTGCTAAAATCCATCTAATTATTAGCTAAATAGCATAGACCCTTCAGAAAGTTTCGAAATCAGTGAGGTATGCTTGAATTATTGTATTACTGCTCGAAAACTGATCATCAAAACAGTTATGTGTTCCTTGAAACATAATCTTTTGAATTTTTTTCCAGTTTCAAGAAACTTCCATTTGCACTACCAGGTTTTTCATAATGATTCCGCATTGCTGACATCCCACATTTCCAAATTTTCCAGGCTGTCATTGAGTTGCTTTGAATGGTATCATGGATTCCCTTCTTTTTTTTAACAAACCTGAAATTTCCACATATCAACAACTATCAAGCTGTATCCAATGAGAGTTCACTTTTTTAAATAGAGAACATTTTTTTCTTATTCTTTTTCTGTTTCTACTGTATCATAAGACTCTTCACTATTCACTGATAGGCAATGTGTTAAGACACGTTCTTCGAGTCGAGTCAACTTTTTTCGATAGGGCCGGGAACAATTTTTTTCATGTGCTCAAATTTTTTTCTTACTTTTATGTTAGACATATTAGGGTACTAGAAAATTAATGCCGCTGTCAGAATTGAGCTAAAACGTCTCCCTGATTTATGGTGGCAGCAAGTAGTAAAAAAATTTGAAAAATCGTAACTTTTTTTGTAATCGAAATTTTTACAAGATTTTTTTTGCAGTGTAATTTGTGTGTGATTGTGCGTTTCTGGTAATTTTTCTACCACACCGCAGGCTCTGGAACCTTTTTTAACTTTTCAGATTTTACAAACTTTGAATTTTTTCATCATGTTAGGTCCCCGGCTAAAATCAGAAAACTATGCCATTCGATAGAACGCATCTTTTTACATATATATGAAAATTTTCAGAATTTAGTTCAAAACCTAACATTGTCAAAAAATTCGAGGAAACCGGACCATTTCGCAGTTTTTCACACTTTTTGACACA
>LR538066.1:699020-766695 GCA_900883565.2 Caenorhabditis panamensis | reverse complement strand
ACCCTAATATGTCTAACATAAAAGTAAGAAAAAAATTTGAGCACATGAAAAAAAATTGTTCCCGACCAATTTCACTCGACTCGAAGAACGTGTCTTAAGGTTGATGAATTCTGGTTGTTTGATTCAGTTCTTTGAAATTCAACCCTAACAATAAGATCTCACACTTTTCCTCTTTTCCTTTTTGTGACCTCATCTATGTAATTGGAAAAGTTTGAAAAACAGATTATTTTCTCTAAATTTCACCTGTTTTGCCCTCCTTTTGTTTTCTAGCCTAAAAAGCGTTTTTGAAATCAAAAATCATTTTCCGTTTCAAAATGTGCACTTATTTTTCAATTCCTCACATTAATCGATAAACTTTATTTTAAATTGCAAACGAACTGACCCTTCCCGCCAAAAATAGTTCAAATGCGGCGCTCGGGTCTCGCAGCGAAATAACTCGAATAATTCAAATTTAGCACTGCGTTTTTGAAATCCACCGTAGTTTTCGCGAAGGCGCAGCACGAAATTCGAGTTTTTTCGCTGCGAGACCTGAGCGCCGCGTTTGAACGATTTTTGGCGGGAAGGGTCAGTTCGTTTGCATTTTATAATATTCATTTACAAAAAGTTGACAACTACAAAGTTGTAGCATTTTTTCTCTAGATCATTGTTGCACTTGACACTTTTTTACCATCTATCTTCTTTCAAAAGTTACAGTCAAAACAACACCTTCTACCAATTACAAATCGCGTTCCGTTCTTGGAATGGAATTCCCCTTTGAAAAACAACAAATTTCTCGCTTTTTTCTTCCAATTATGCTTTATCTATCTTTTTCTATGCTTTCACTTCAATCTAATTAGGCCTAAGCCTAAGCTCTCATAGTTCTCAGCTCGAGACCGGAAGCCAAAGGTCCGGAAAGGAGGGGGTGGATGTAAGATCTTTGAAGAAAAGAGCACATGAGGACTCTTCTTCTTCTTCTATTTCTTCTTATTTTTCAGATGAATACTCATATTTAGGTTAGGTTAGGCAAAGGGGAAGTTTAGGTCAGATTTCTCTGCATAGATGATAGATCTTGTGATTCTTGTTTTTTCTGTTTCTAGTTCTGGAGAAGTGAAAGATCGTCTTCCTTTTCACTGATATTTGACATTTCCTCAACTTCCCAGTCTTTTAGACCTACTTTTTGAAAGGTTCTTAATGAAAATCCACAACCATTATTACACTACATTCAGTTTCAAACAAGCTAGATCACTGAAACAGTGAATGGTTCTGAAGTATGCATTTCATCGTTTCCCAAATCGAATTATGTTATTTTCTGTTTCTATGCTCTCACTTGATCAGAACGGTTAGAAAGGTTACTAATAATTTCCATCCAATTGGTTGACGTTATCTTCGTTTATTCCGCGAACTTCCAATAGACCCACAACATAAAACAGACGTGGGCGAGGCGGCGTGCACTGCGCCCCGCCGACGCGAATATTTTTCGCGTGGGGAGGGCGACGACGCGAAACACGCGACGCAGCCGCGACGCGCCAGCAACGCTGTAGCTCTCGACTCTCGTCGTCTGCCGCACGCCGCCTCCGTAAATCGACACCAATTTTTCGCTGCGCCTTTAAAACGGTGTACGCCAATGCGCGCCGCCTCGCCCTCGTCTGACATAAAATATTGTTTTAGTGATTTCCGTTTCAAAGTTCTCACTTCATTGAAACGGGAAAACACATAGCCAATAATTTGGTCTTTCTTGGAATTCCAGCTTCACAAACTTCTCAAGACTACATATCCTCAAGCCTTTCGAATCTGATTGTTTCATGCGAATCCTTGGTCAATATCCTTTATAAAAGAAACCTCTATCCATCGAAGATTACACTAGAGGAACATCAGAATTATTTTATGTCAGTTTCATCTTCTCTACATTTTGAAACAATTTCTAGTTGTCTGTTTTTAGTTGTCCAAAAGTAGGAAGTCAGTTTGTTTTTCACTGATTCTTGACTGCTAGACCTACGTTTTGAACGACTTCTCAATGGAAATGAGCGCCCATTATTTTGCAACATTCAGTTTCAAACAAGCTAGATCACTAAAACAGTCTATACTTCTGAAGTATGTATCTTCTTCTTCTTCAAGTCTAGTTCTGGAAATTTCTGTTTCTATGCTCTCACTTGATAAAAACGAGTAGAAGAGTTACTAATACACTGCAAATTGTTTGGGCCGCTATTGTGATTTCAGTTTCAAAAACTTCTCAAGAACATTCCCAACTTTTTGAATCCGATGGTTTCATGCTAGTAATTTGTCATTATCCTTCATAACAAACCTATATTGATCGAAGATTACATAAGATTTCAACACTATCACTATCTTTTTCATGTCAGTTTCATCTTGTCTACATTTTGAAACAGGAAACATTGAGAATGATTGGAGTGTAGAAGTTATTCTTGAAGGTTAGGGCTGAAATTTGAACATGACGATAAGATCCATAGATTGGAAAGAAAGAGCAAGAGTAACATTGAGGAGTTGATGAAACAGTAAGACTCAATGACCATGTTGAAACAATTGACACATTGTTTTCATGAATTTCTGTTTCCAACTTCTCACTTCACTGAAACAGGAAATGAGTCTATCAATGTTCTCTTCGAGTAAGTATTTACACTGAATAATTGTACTCTCATTGTAGGATTGTTTACACGTTTTTCAACCTGATCTGGTGCAAGTCTTGCAATGCAAGAAACTATATTTATCCATCGTAACAAGCTGACAAGTTGATATCACACCAATAATACTCATTTTTCCTCGGTTCCAGCTTTCTTACATTTTGAAACAGGAATCTTTGTAAACGTTGTGAACTCAGTAGTATCGTTTCTGAAGCTCCATTACCATTCTAGAGAAGGTTCTCTGTATTCTGTGTATTTATTGCTGTCATTGATTTCTGTTTCCAAGTTGTCACTTCACTGAAACTGGGATCAAGCTTTTTGTTAAATTCACAGTGTTTCCAATTCTGCAAACTTCTCAAGACCATTTCGAAGCTTTTCCACTTGATCCAGGGTTATTTTCCAACTTATCATAACAAATTGACCTCCCATCATGTTACTAATGGCATTCATTTTCTGTTTCAAACTATCTCAATATTCTGTAACAGTTATGATTGTCAATTATCGATCTGTTTTAGTGACTCGAACTTCAAAAGCTATGGTTTCTAGAGACTCATGACTATCCTTTACGCGTGCAGAAAACCCGCGGATTCACTATCCTATCGCTTTCCGTTTCCCAGTTCTCGCTTCATTGTAACCGAGAAACAGTCTACTATGTAGTAGATAATCTATGAGTTTTTTCCAGTTTCACAAACCCCAGAAAATCATTTGACCTTGAAATCCAATGCTGGATGCATATTACCGATCCGTTTATTCTAACAAACTCTCAATTTTCCCATTTTCCCTGCTTTCCTGTTTCACCAATTCTTGATTCTTACTTTTACACATCCTCTCCAATCTCTGGATTCCATCAAACTTTCCAATTTTCAGCCCCTTTCCCTCCAATGCAATGAAAACAATGATCCAACGACTCTTCCCAATCTTCTCCCTCCTACTGGTCAATGAGACCATGTGTGTTCGTGAGTCATTTTCATTTTCATTTTCTTGTTTTGTACATATGTCTAGATTTGGGGGTCCTGGGGATCTTGGGGATTTTGAAACGGAATGACTATGAGAGTGATCAAAGAGCAGAAAGACAATGGAAATGGGGGAAAACATTCTTTTAGCACACCCTACCGAAGTACAATCAACAGTTCACTTACCATGAGTTGTGTTGAGTACCAATTGAAACGGGAGTGTTGTGATTTGAAAGAAGTCATTCGAAAGTTGTTGGGGGCTGTTTCAATGAATCTTGATGATAGTTTGGTGTGGAGTTAGGAATACTGCATTGATTCATGGATCATTGATAAAATTTGGGAGATAAATCAGTTTCAAATGAACCTGAAACAACAATAGTGCCGTTTTTAGATGATGAGCTTGTTATCTCTTGTTTATACAGTTTCATTGATTTCAAAAATACCTTGGTCTCAATTTTCGGGTAATAGAAGGACTCTTCAGTTACTGTCGTGAATTGACATTACCAAACACCAAGTACTGTTTCAGACTACTCTGAAACAGGAATCCTTCAACTTTTTGTAATGCAGTTTAGGCTTATGTTGTTTCAATGAAAAGCTTTGATAAATAGCTTGGTACATGTAAATGTTCGAAAATCAGAAAGTTTCGCTGTGCTAAATGATGTGAATTTGCTGTCGTCAGGATGGTAATAATAGGAAGAAAAATCCAAGTACAGTTTCACACCACTTTGAAACAGTGAATCTTTCTGAACTTGTAGTTGATGCCTTTTCTACGTGTCAGATGATATTTTTCGATTGAAGACTATGATAAATAGCTAAGAATTGGTGTTAGAATATCCGAAATTTCTGTTTCGCATGAATGATGTGAATTTGCTGTCGCCGCTAAAGTGAAAGTATGAAGGTAAAACCAAGTACAGTTTCAGATCACTTTGAAACAGTGCATACTTTTGCAATTGTAGTGGGCGGATTGATGAAGATATTTTTATTGAAATCCAAAGTGCTTTAGTACAGTTTTTGTGATACTGGAGAGCTTTTTGAGCTAGAGTGAATTGGAAAAGTTGAAAGTTGATATTACATAGCTGACACCTGATTCATTTTCAACCTGTTTTGAAATACTGAACTTCTACTTCTTTGACAATCGGAGGTGCTCATTGAATCTATATATGCTTTGAAAACGTTTTTGTTATCAGATCAGCATACTCTGAGCTACCACTAAATTCGGTTTCAATACATACCTAAATTTGTTTCATTGAAACATGAGATAATCTGATAATTTTATTACCTAGAAGAAATTTCAGACCTCCCATTCCCTTTTCCTACTCTAACCCTCTTTTTTCCCATTCCTTCTAGACCCTTCCTTCTATTCCCCTCCCAGCCTTCTCCTTTCCTTCTATTAATTAGCGGAGCCCCCGTCCCGTGGGCTCATCTTTCCTTTTTTACTACTACGGAGTATAGAGAATGATGAATAATAAGAGAAAAGAGGAAAGTTCAAAGCAGAGAATATCCAAAGACAAAAACCAGTTTCTATTTTCCATCAAATAGGGTTCCCTTGATAATGAAAACAGTGTGCTAAATTGTTTCTAGTGTAAATTACCTTTCAAAGCCCAATTTGATCACATTTTTCACTGTTTCCAGTTTTTCATTAAACATTTGGGTTTACATCCTTGTCACTAATGCCAGAAAGTTTTATCGAACTGTAGAAATTAGTTTCTGTTTCATTATTCTATAAAGTAGTTATCAGTTTTGAACTGATCAATACCTCTTTGGCTTGCTTTACATTCGCTTCACATTCAAGACCTTATCAAAATTGAAATCTGTAGCAAACTACTGAGAAAGAAAACCTATTACTCACTTTTTTCCTGTTTCAAAGTTTCTTCTAATGTTCTGTCTATCACTTTCTTATCAGTTTACCCATCCCCGTCGTAATTCCAAAATCGTGCTCCTAAATTCCTCATGTTTTCCCCCATTTCTTCCCCTCCTCATTTCCTCTTTCCTCCAGTTTTTTCTCAACAGGACCAAACATCCGATAATCTGTGTATTTCGTGTTTTTATGCATGTCTGTGGAATGACGAATGTGTCAAATTGAATCAGAATATAAGAAAAAAGCAGAAAAAATGGAGAGAGAAGATGGGTTCCCTCCAGTTTCTGGGGTTCCAAATAGGCTCCGCCCACTTTGAGACATCAGATTTGGGGGGGAAAAGGATTTTGGAGAGGGGGAGGGACTTTGAAATGGGCTAGACAAGAAGTTGGGGAACCTAGATTGAATTGAAGGGAATGTCCAAATGTCCACTTCAATTTGGAATAGGTTGAGTTCCATTTTTTGAGGGGTAGTACTTTTTTTCATTTTCTGTTTCAACTTTTTTAGATTTTTGAAGATTTGAATGATTTTTAGTTATCATTCGACCCTATCATGTTTTGTTTTGAATTTTGCGCTGTTTATCCATGATTGAACATTTGTTGTATCATAGTTCTGAACCTCTCCATTAAAATAACCTATTCTTGAAACTGAAAACTTTTCTCTGTTCCTTTTTTCAATGTTATCTTGATTTGTTAATGGGATGGAAGCTGTCATTACGTTTTTTTCGGCTTCTTTATTGTTTAGTAAGTTCTGAAACAGCACAATCTTCTTCTTTTGTTTTGTTCTCTGTTTCAAAAAATTATCAAACATCTAGATTGTTACCTCTGTAATCAGTGGATCCATCAGACTGTAATTTCTTTTATACCAAAGCTATTTGACTGGGAATTATTGTACCTAGGATAAATTTTTACAAAAAGTTGTGCTGTAACCGAAAGTAAAAAGTAATGCTAAACAGACTTTGTGCTATCAAATAACTTTATGAAGTAATTGTTGTAAAAATGAAACAGAAGTATGTGTGTTTGCTTTCTGTTTCAGAAATCCTTCACTAATAGATTTTTACCAGCCGGGCTGCGCCGGCTTTCGCCGCCACTCCTAGTGTTTTTTCTCAACTTCGAGAAAAGCAAAAAACTTTGTTAGCGAAAGGGTTCGAACCCAAAAGAGCAAAACTCATTGACAGACGCGTTACCGCCTGCGCCACCGCCGCTCTTGCCACTCCCTCACACACTGGCCGCCGGCGGCCTGCCGCACAGAACACTGCGAGAAAGAGAAAGTATGCTCCAGATTAGGTCATTTCTATCCAATCGCTTAGAAAATTCACGTGCATCATCCGGTAAGCTTACATGGCCTCTCTGCGAAACATGAGCTCAAACGGTCAAGTCATCTCTGAGAAAATGCTGCCGACATACATACGGACAGACAGATGGACAGACTTTGTCCGTTAGTAATAGTAAGATTTTTCTAATCAGTCCATTGTAGACATTGACTGGTTTTGTTTCCCCTTTATTTATCCAAAACGATTTTATTATTACATTCAACAGATCGTCGGAATTTGCTTTGTGACAGTGAACATAGTTTTGTTGAAACAGAGTTCGAATTTAGAATCCTGTTTCAAAAAACAGTTATTTTCTCTAGATCTCTAGCAGTACAATTCGCTGTTCGGAATCAGATGAATTTCCACTACAACATTCCTAGAAATTTTGTTCCGCTTCAAAAAGTTATCAAACATTCAGAATGCTACCTTTCTAATCAGTGGGTTCCATCGACGCATATCTGGTTTTGTTAGTCAATTTTGAAAAGGTTATCGTTATTATCGTGCATCAGTCAATATGTCATCGAATTCGCAACAAACGAAAACCGAAGCCGTATCAAAATTCTGTGTTTTTGGAAGCATAAAAAATGCAAGTGAAACAGAAAATCATATGAATGTGATTCTGTTTCATAAGGTCCTCATTGCTAATGAGGCACTTTTCTGATCAGTGAAAAGACGATAATGAAATTTTTCAACAAAGAGCTGTTCTAATAAATAGTGACACTTTCAAACATTGTAACACTGTTTTTGTAACTGTACATCTTGTTTTCTACTGTTTCAAACATTGCTCAAGTTTTACAACGCTTTCTGTTAGATAATAGACAATCGATGATTTTTTCCTGTTTCATGATCACCTTATCAACTATCTACTGATTTCTTCATTGATCCAAGTTTTTTAAGCCATTCATATTCCTAATCAACCACTTTTTAGACACTTTTTCATTGAAAATCAGCCTCCTCTGGCTATGAACGACTGTCCGATACTCATTTCAAACCATTGTTGTTGTTTTGCTGTTTCTAAATTTCCACATCTTGTTTTCAATTCGAATCAGTTCCAATCACTTAGGGGTTGTATTATTGTCTTGAACAAACTACACATAAACTACTCTGGAATCTGAATATCCTTCTTGATACGTATGTACCTCTCTGTATGTATCTGCAACTTGACCCTTCACCCTTCTCATCTTTTGCTTCGTTTCCCTTTCCTTTTGCTTTGTGTGTTATTTCAATCTTTCAGTCCCATGTCCCATGTCTCAAGTGTAGTTTATGTAGTCTGTGAATGAGATGTCTGCAGATAGATTTGTTTCCGCTTGTTTTCAAGATTCAACTAGAAGCATCATCATCATCTTTAGTCGAGAGCTTCCGGGTTCGGATAGGGTCAGCGGGATTTTATGATTTCTCTGTGAGATTTTCCTAGACTGTTTAGTGGTAACATACATAAATGAAAGTTTTGGAACTGAAAATTTTGGTAAAAAAACTATCGGATTTATCGAAATTTGCCCCTAAACAATGGCTTCAAAAAGTTTCTGAAACCGGGGGGGAAAAGTGAAATTTTTCTCTGTTTCAACTTGTGCCTTTGTCGGAAAGTCTGCTCTGTCAAAATTGATCGATGAAGTTTTATTTTTTTGCGAAATTTACAAAATTCAACAAAAAGCATGGACGAAAGAATTGACCTGTAAGTCTCTTTGTTTGGTTTCAGAAATTTTTGAAACTGGGGTCACTTTTTTTCACCGTTTCTTCAAATTTCTGTTTCACTCTGATCATTTCACAAGATGAGGTGTTTTCGAACTAATCTATCGCAACTGTCAGGAATATCACAAAGTAAGATTCAAACATTGTTAATCTAATGAAAATTTAGCGATAAAATCATTTGGAAACCGAAAAACTGGAATCATTCTCCAACTTGTAACTATCTAGCTATGTAAAAAATCCTTTAATTGATGAGTTTGTTATAACTCACTGATATGAAAACATGGAAACTATGATAGTTGAGTAACTGGTAAAAGCAGTTCTTGATAGAGCTGAAATCTTATTGATTTGTACGTCTTTATCTATCTTCCCATTCCATTTTGAAACAGTTTCAAAAAGTTGTGTGTTCTCATTGTCAGTTTCACCTAGAACATTTGCAGAATGCTTCTTTTACCGGAATAGTGTTGAAAGGCCCCCAACTGATGATCATGACAGATTGGATTTGATACTTTAGCGGTATCTATCTGATTTGATGATTTGAGAACCAGCATTGGGAACGCACAGACATTGGTGAGCGTAATTGAACGTACTTTATCCAATTTTTTGAAACCGAAACAACTTTTTCCTAGTTTTCGGTTTCACTTGGTACATTTCTGGTACACCCTGTTCCTTTTCACAGTACGTGACTCATCGTCAGTGAATCATTAGCATAACCAGGTCTAGAATCTAGGAGGTATGTGTTTGATAAACGCACTTGGATTAAGATAAGGGTAATTGAACGTACTTCATCCAATTTTTTTGAAACCGAAACAATATTTTTTTTTTGTTTTCGGTTTCACGCGATTCATATTTTGAACCTTGTGTATCTTGTACAGTTTCTTTGTCTCAAATTCGCGTAAAATTCTCATAACTTGTATAACCTACTCTAAAATCTAATTTAAGACTACAAACTCTTTTTTTCAAGTCCTGTTTCACCCAATCTATTTCCCTCGAACTCGATGTTTAGAGATAGTTATTCAGGTAACAGCATAACCATCCCTAAAACCCAGGACTACCCAGGAACCCAGAAGATACATGACTATGATCTCACTCTTCCATAAATTAAACCAAAACACTAACATCAAACAGAGTAGTCCAAAAGTAGAGGAAAAGTATAATTTCATATTCAATTCCTCCCCATCTTTCTCATTCTCTCTTCCTTTCTTTCTGCTTCCCATGACTAGACCAAGTGCGTCAATCGAATCCACCAATCTCAAAAGAAGCAGGAGAAGAAGGACTTTAGGATTCTCACTCATTCATTATTCCATCTTTCTTTCTCATAGTGGGATTTGAAGTTCTTTAAATCTAAATTACTCTAGGATCTGGGACTAATCTGAACTTGGGAACCTGAAACAGGAAATCTCTAGCTACTTGGATCCCAAAGTCTCGGGGTTTCGATGGTTCTAGAACCTTTTTAGGACCTCGAAAAGATCTTTTGCTTAACTTTTTCGAAACATGTTAATCAAGTTTACATTGATAACCGCCACACTCCAAAAGAACTTCTAACCTCTTTGCAACCGGAAAAAACAAAGAAAACACAACATGTATCTTATTTCATTTGACCTTTTTGTTATTCTGCTCTCTGTTTTCTTATTAGGATACTCGTCATTTTCAAAGCCCTGTGCATATCTATGTAGGATAGGTCAGAGATCTCTTGAGGTGTAGAAATTTCCATATTCATTTGATGTGAGCCAGGGTGTTTGAGGTTTATCGGTTTCAATTTCACCTGTTAGTTGTGAGAGGGAAATTTGGACATTGATTGACAAAAGGTAACGTTTTTTTATCAGCAGTTTCATCAGCATGTGGTCTAGCGTTTCTGTGTTTTGTGGGGTTGTGGTCAAAGTTTAGCAAGTTTAGATCACTTTTTAGGCAAAGACTAATCAAATTGTTTCGTTTTGTATGATTAATGGGATCATTCTGAAACAGAAAAAGATTCCTTCTCTCAACCTTGAAGTGCACTGAATTCAGCTCTTCTCTAGTAATTATAATTCAAATTTCCATTTTTGCGCAGAAATCGATATGATTGATTCCAGGTCTAACTCTCTATTCCAAAATGACACGTTGAAACAGCAATTTTACGTAAGACGACTCATGTGATTGGGATTAGAAGATGTTATATGTATTGCTTGGCTTTTCGGTTTCAGATGCACCTGTTAGTTATGAAGTCACATTTGTGGACATTGCTTCAGGGGTTGTGTTTATTTTTAAAAAGTTAGAACCTTGTTTTTCCAACGCCACAGTTTTCTACTAAAGGGTATGGCCAATGTTTAGCAAAATTAGATGCAATTTATAGAGAATGCTTACCGAAACGTTTCTTTCTGTATGGTTGATCAGATCAATCTGAAACAGAAAAAAACATATTTGATATGAATTTTGGCTTATTTGACTAAACAATTGCTCAATTTTGTACCTTGAGTGTAATGTGGTCCTTTTGAAACCGGAACCTTCTCTCAAACTAGAAGTGCACTGTATTCAGCTCTTCTCTAGTAGTTATAATTCAAATTTCTAATACTGAGCAGATCTCTATACGATTGGTTCCAATTCTAACTCTCTGTTCCAAAATCACACTTTGAATCAGCAGTTTTTTGTTCGACATTGTCTTTGCGACCATTTGGGAAAGATATAGAAAACTTTGAAGTTTTTCTTATCATTGATTCCAATTCTAACTTTCTGTTTCAAAATGACAGCTTGAAACACCAATCCTTAGTTCGAAGATGGTTTTTCAAGTTCAGTGTTCTAAATTGTTAGTCTTTGTTCCTTCATTTTCCAGTTCATTTTCCCCCTTTGACGTCTTCTCTTTGTTACTTTGTTCCTCTTCTCCTCCTTTTCTCTAACTTGACGTTCTTCCCCTAAACTCAATCATCTCTGGTTCCTTCTCTGGTCTTTCTTGGAATTGATTCTTGGTTTGGAACAAACTTTGGAATAGGAGATTCAGAATCTCTAACTTGGAATCCAAACCTCAAGTTCACCCCATCTAGATGACGTAGATGTAGAAATAGGAGAAAGAGGGAAAGAGGAAAAGAGATGACCGGAAATCAAGAACAAAAAAGCTTCAAATAAGAGGCGGGTGGGGGTAGGTTAGAAAGTGGGTAAAGGGGTGGTACTTTGATCTTGATTCAATAGGAGTTGGGTTTATAAATTTTGATGGGAACTTACGAAGAACTGCTTTCAAAACTAGTTCCAGTACTTTGAGGACTTTTTGAAACAGAAATACATACAATCCTCATTTTGGTCTGGAACATTTCATTCCTGTTTCTAGGATTTCTTATCATCCAGAAGCTTGGTTTCCAATTTGATAATACCCTGATATACAATTTACGTACCTGTGATGAAATTCTGACAAAGCCTACGATAACAGGTTTTGAAGCTAGTTTCATAGATTTTTGGACTTTTGAAACGGAATTTTAGAGATTTTTTAGAGCAGTTCCACTGATTTCAGATAGACTTCCAGAAATACGGAAACTTTTTGAAACAGAAAAAAACAATCTCTATTTCAAAATCTTGTTATCATCAAGAGAACCATAGTCAAATTGGTTAGTCATTTAGGTACGTTTTCATTTGTTATCTTCCTTCCTTTTCGACACTACATACATACCACTGTTTCAAAAAACACACAACAATGATTCTCATCAATAAGTGATCAGTACATTGTATATTATCAGAGTCATTCGATGCTCTAGTTTCAATTGTTGCAAGTTCCCTTCAAATTTCTTTTCTAAAACCTCTAAAAAAAGATCTCCAAAATGCTGCGTTCCAAATTTAAGAAGTTTTGGATCTATAAATTGGCATGAAATTTTCGAGAGAACTGGTTCCAAAGCTACTTTCAGTAATTCAGGACTTTTTGAACCCGAAATTTCGATAATTTCAAATGAAAGTAGGAGCAATTACTAAATGCCTTTAGACAAACTTTCAGAAATAAGGAAACCGTTTGAAACAGAAGGAAATAAGTCCTATTTACATACATACCACTGTTTCCAAAAACTTCCAAGAATGACACTTATCAATAAGTGATCAGTTCATTGAACATTACCTCAGATAGTCAAAAAAAGCATAACAATTGTTCACTGTTTCTCAATTTCCAAAATCTCCACCTGATAATAGTGATTTGATGTTCCAGTTCGAATTGTTTCAAATTTTCCATAATTTTCCTAACCTAGAACCCCTCAAAAACAATCCAAAATACTCCCAGACCTTGCTTCTCTGAAATTTCCCGCCTATTGTCAAGAGTCCGTCATCCGGAAGACGGAGACTCTTGTTCATTATGTCTATTTTTAATGAATCAGACATCAAAATCGAATGCAATCATCTATGGTTCCTTCTGGAACTATGTAGCTAGGAAGGAGGATTTGAGATTCAGAAGGTTACCTTGTTCTTTTGAATAGTTCTAATTATGTCAAAGATTCATTCACTGTAATCTCCTGTGCTTTACTGATTCAATAACTTCGTGAAACAGGTGAAAAATGTTAGTTTTATTGTTTCGAGTGTACGAATTACTTTATTATTCAAACTTTACCGGTTTCAATGAAAACATAACAAATTAGAACTTTCAAAACCGAGAATGAAGCCTCTTTCAGAATGAACCAACTAGGCTAAACAGAACTTTCTAGAGGTGGGGAAAGATTACAGTGTAAAATTATAGATTTTCTAAAGTTCCCTGTTTCAAATTTACCAGAAACTTCCAAACTTTGAGCATTTTGCACTGCTCTTTTCGTTCTAACTTCCTTTTCATTCATTATCACCAAATTTTGAAGCTAGAAAATTTTTTCGGTTTCAAATGAAACATAACATAATCGAGTTTTCGAACCTGACAATCTCCTTTTAGTTTTAGAAATAATCACAAAACAACTAAAACAAACCAGGGCTATGAATGATGTCTGTTCTCATCAAGTTTCTGGAACTTTCTGTTTCAAAAAAACACTACGAAATCGGATTTTCGCTGTTTTCTCGTTTTCGGACCAACTTTTCCAAATTTGTTGATGAAAAACGGATAGAAAAAAGAATTTGGAACCTTAAATAGTTCATTCAACCAGAATTATTGAGTTTTTCATTGCGATCTACTCATTTTTGTGATTTTTCCGATAAACAAGTCAAAAACACGAAATCTGAAAATTTCCCCTGAAAAACTGAACAGTTTTGGTTGAACTGACTATCAATCGGTTTCAAATTCTCTATTCTATCCGAATTCATTGAGAAACTTTGAAAAAATCGGTTCAAAATCGAGAAAACAGCAAAAAAATGATATCGTGGCGAGACCTGCTATTATGTAGTACTTTTTTCACTGAAAAAAACAGATGTTAGAAGAGAAATCATGGATAAATAAGTACTCAAACCTAAATTCTCTAAGAGTTGTTATGTTATTTCAATTTATATTGGGAAATGCATTGTCAGTCTTGAAAATGCAAAAAAAGTTAAGTCCAATTTGAAACCGAAAAATTAGGGAGTTGGTTGGAAATTTAGTTTATAACATGGTAAAACCCAAATTTCCATGTCAGATTCAAAAAATTTGAAGTTTCTATACTACAAAAGATCATAAAAGTTGGATCTTCTGAATCTGACAAAGTTTCCATCCTAAATTTATAAGTTTTCTGTTTCAAACTGGACTTAACTTTTTTGCATTTTCAAGACTGACAATTTGCATATTTTCAATGTGATAACAAATTTTAGAGACTAGGACTTTAGAATGATCAATCGTCATAATTACTTTGAACTTTTCAACCTTTTCAATTCTCTTTTTGTGTTCACATTTTTAACCAATTCCAATCCGGTTTCAAACAAAAAATAAAATTCCTGCATTTTCAAAAATGACAATGTTGCTTTTCCAATGTAGTATATGAAAAAATAATAAACCGATCTGATTGAAACAGAAAATCGAACTCTGATTACTAATTTCTTGGGTTTGAAGCAGAACATGGAAGCTTTTCATGTTTCATAGTAGATAATCCCAACATGATATAGAAGGTGCAATTTTTCTAACTAGTAATGCCTATTTCAATCTTTGACTGTCTAATTATCAAAAAATCAATAATTACTGTTTCAACTAAAACATGAATCCTTGACCGTTTTGGAACTGACAATGCTTTGCCTACATAGAAAATCAATTACCCTGCGATTTCTGAGAACTAGGGCAAAAAATTACAGTCTCTTACTGTTTATAGAACGATTTTCTAGTTGATTATAGATCCTGGTGTCTTGAAATCATTGATTTTCTAAAAAATTCTCTGTTCCAAGTATACAACAAGTTCTTTCAACTTTACACATTCATGATTCTGCAACATGTTGCGTAGGAAAATTTACACATTTTCAAAATTTCCAATGTTCTCGATTTCAAATAGAGCACAATAACTTTGCTGTTTTGTAACTGACAATCTGCAGAGTCTATTATAGAAAATCTCAACTATTCCTTGAACTTGGGCTTTCAAATGATCGTTTTTCAAGAATTCTCTGTTTCAAGTAAGCTCTAGTTACCTTCAACTTTGCAATTTATCAATTCTCCATCGTGTTTCGCTTTCCTCCTTTACTTCTTTTCCTACCCATTTTCCTTCCATCTCCATATTATCGCTTCCCTATTTCCGGCAATTCCGATTTTTTCGGTTTCAAACAAAACATAGAATTTTGGCAGTTTCAAAAGTGACGATTCGTCTTTCCAACGTACCTACCTAACCTGCTAAAACCAACATAAACTGTTCTAAACAATATTTCTCGTCTTCCACCTTTCAACTCGCTGATTTTTTCAAGATTTTGAAACAGTGCAAAAGTTCAGAAGTTCTAGCATTGTCTGTTTCAACGAAAATATGAGTCCTTTACGGTTTTGAACGGATAATCGGATTTCCGAAGTTTCGCAAAACAACAGAGATTTCCGGATTATTGATTTCTTAAAATTACCTGTTTCTAGAGCATCAGAATAGTTTTCAATTTGCCACATTTGCCATTAGATCAACAATATATTCCTGTAACAGGGAACGATGAATTACTGCGAAGTGTCCCTCAGCGGGTCTCGCCACGAAATCCGTTTTTCGCTGTTTTCTCGATTTTGAACCGATTTTTTCAAATTTTTCTCAATGAATTCGGATAGAATAGAGAATTTGAAACCGGTTGATAGTCAGTTCAACCAAAACTGGTCAGTTTTTCAGCTAAAATTTTCAGATTTCGTGCTTTTGGCTTGTTTATCGGAAAAATCACAAAAATGAGTAAATCGCAATGAAAAACTCAATAATTCTGGTCGAATGAACTATTTCTAGCTTCCAAATTATTTTTTCTATTCGTTTTCACCAGAAAAAGTTCGAAAAAATTGGTCCAAAACGAGAAAACTGCAAAAAACCGATGTCCTGTTTCAAGGTCATCATGATTACCTTCAACTTTTTACCTTTTCCATTCAAATTGTCTTTCATTTTTTCTTCAAATTTCCACCCCTTTTTATCCCCAAAGCCTTGTCCCATTTTCCTTTCATCTTTTCCATATTTTCGCTCCTTTTTCTTTTTGTGTGTCCGTTTTGCTTGGTCACCGTTAATTGCCTTTTCCCCTTCTCGTCGTCCCTCGTGACTTCATTCTTCTGCTTCCAGACACTCCTCCTCCTCATTTTCAGAAGCAGCCGTTCCTTTTTTACCCAATAACTTGGGGAGGGGAAATGAGCGAAAAGGGGGAGGAGAAGAGAACAAAACAAGTTTTCATTCGATTTTTTTGAGGCTTTTAGGGTTTTTTTTTGGAGGCGCTTCTTGCAGTTTGAAGGGTTCATTAGGAGAGTAAAGTTTTGAGGAGTTTGGCTAGTTTTTCATCGCAGAAAATATTGCTGTTTCAACTTTTTTAGATAGTTTAGATAACTTTGAAACCGGAATTTCATTTACACAAGATAAGGAGATAGTAAGATGTATTTCACTCTAACAGGTTCCTGGCTATTAGAAACAGAGCTCAGGAATTGGTTTTTATCTATTTTTCATTTTAAAAAAACCCGGAAAATAGTAAACAAATTGATCTAAACGAACCACCCAAACCCTTCGATCGATAGATCATGGATATCTCTCTTGTTTTTTTCAAAATTTACTGTAACAGAAAATGCTTGTCAATTCGAAATGCTTCGTTTTTGCAATTTCGACGCGTTTCCGAATCTCCGTACTGAAATCTCTCCTTATTCTACAATCTAATTTTTCCTAGGGATCCGGTCTTTGTATTGTTACTTTCGCCTATTTCAAACATTCAGTGAAGTCTGAAACTGTATTGGTAGTTAGTGTGCTCATGTCTTTACATAATTTGCCGCGACGAGATGACTGTTTCAAGTTTGTTTATTAGAATAATCTGTGTAAATTGAAGCCGATGCGTGACGTGTCTGGTTCATAGCTTTATCTGGTTTTTGGTTTTAGAAGCGTGTGAGCTAAAAAGCAAGTGAACTTTTGTTATTTTGAAACTCAATTTTTGATCATATCCAACCTTCACAAGATACATTGTCACACATTGATTAGTGCTACTAACTGGCGTTTTGAAGATTTGCTGTAACAGTAGATTTTCATAAAGGACGCTTGATTATTTTCTAGTTCATTGGTCAGTTGGAATCTCCACCCTGTTCTTCTTATACCTCCTAGAAAGTTCATACCTTTTTTGAAACTTGTTTTTATTTACTGTTCCAAACTCTTTTCTTGTTTTTTATTGTGATTGTTCTCCATTGTCTTGACAATTGAATATTTTCTGTTTCTCTATCTTATCATCATTCCAATAACTTTATCAATTTAGTGCAGAGCAGATGGATTCTTGTTATTTTGAATCCCAGTTTTTGATCATAGCCAACCATCACAAGAAAAGTCGAACATTGTTTAGTGCTGCTTCCTTGCTTTTTTTTGCAAATTACTGTAACAGAAAAGTTTCAAAAAAGGGAAATTGTTTTTTTCTAGTTGATGCTCTTTAGAAATATTCCGTTTATTTATCAAAAGAACTTCGAGACTTTGTATTATTGCTCTGATCCTCCTCCCAGAAAGTTCATACCTTTCTTGAAACTCGCTTTTTTCAAAACTTTTTTTCACTGTTCCAAACTCTTTTCTTGTGCTTTATTGAGCTCCGTTTTCATTAGACACTTCATTTTTCGATGATTTTCGAATGTTCTCCGTTTCTCTTTCCTTTAATTGTTTCAATAACTTTATCACTTTAGTGTGTAAATTGAGCCATCTTGAAAAACAGTGACTTCACCCGAAATTTGGACATCGAGAGTGCATAAAAAGTGCCAAATAACACAGATTGTTGAGAAAATGGGTGAGAAACAACTACTTTACGAATCAAACACTACCTAATGACAGAAAAAGTTCACAATAGCAAAATCATGAAACACAAAAAAACTGAATTTTTCCGTTTCAAAATCCCCAAATCATCCTAGCAGCCTGAAACTCAGTTAATGAGTACTTCGCATACAATACTTGATATTTGCTTTCCAGACAACGAGACCTCTGCAATCCTCAATGACATCTTCGTCGGTTATGACCGACGAGTTCTTCCATTCGTTCAAGGACCTGTTCTAGTCAATATGACGATTGTGTTGGGGATTTTGATTGAATTGGTGAGTTCTTTTTATGATCAGATCATTGCACATTGAACAATTAGAACTTGAGGGAATAGTGAAAACGTAGAATTTTGGCTTTTGAGATATTTGTTGTTTTTTTTTGTTTTGTTCTGCCGATTAGTTGGTAGAAAAATTCTCCTAGTTAACACTGATAAGAAAAACAGTATATTTTTCTACTAACCACTAACCAATACCCTGCAGCTGATAATTCTACTGTTCCACGAAACACATGTTTTGAATTGAAAGCTTATTGAAACAGTGGAAAAGTCATTTTTAACTTCAAAGCAATTTTCAAGTTATCGTTTGAATTCAAGCAGTGTGAGCAGTTGTCCAGAATCATTCAACATTGAATCAACTATTAACGAATCTCTTGAACGTATCACTGATAAGGAAAACAGGAACTTCCTGAAATCCATTCTCAAAAGCGAAATTGCTCCGATTGCACCTAGCCTACTGTTTCAAAACATTCACTTCTCTAGTTGAAAACTTTTTGAAACAGTGGGATGAAGTTCGAATGAGAAATGAAAATGAACACTTTTAGACAGAATAACTAAAGAATAATCTCAAATTAGAAAACAGTGACTGATAAAAGATTCGAAGATTAGGGAAACAGGAGTTTTTTTTTACGAAATTCTAAATTGAAGTTGGTTAAAATTTGCCTGTTCTACTGTTTCATAACACTCACTCCTCTAGTTGAACACTTTTTGAAACAGTACGACGATGTTTCGAGAAACCATGGGAAAATTAGGGCTGAAGTGAAATACATGAAGAGATCAGTAACTGACGAGAGTTTAGAAATTTTAATTGAATGAGAAACAGTAACATTTTCCTTTGTTTTTCCGGTTCCAAATAGCTTTCAAATCAAGTTTTTGGAACTAGGGGTAATACATACTAGTTCTGTTTTTTTGAGCAAGAAACCCTTATTGAATCTTGAAAACGAACCAGTTAGTTCTTTAGTTCAACCCTTCAAACAGAAATGTCACTGTTTCGTAATTTCATTTTTCATTGACAGTTATGTTTGAAACAGTAGGTCGATGATCGATGTATCAATGTTTATCAAAACTCACATTGCTACGGCTATATGATCAAAAAACTGAAAACTCCCGGAACTTTCCATAAATTTGAGACAGTAAACTAGTTTTTTGTTTGTAGTGATAGGCTCGCACTGTTTCAAAAATTCCCCTTTCCGAAATCAAACGTTTTTGAAACAGTGATTATATCAACATTTCTTGATGATTCATGTTTCAAAAATCTTGAAAATTCTTGGGTCCACAGCAATTTTCAATAACTTCGAACTGTGTATGAGTTGGTTGGAAATACTTTATCGTTGCGAGGCCCATAGGCAAGAAGAGAGTATTTAGAAGATGGTGAAAAGATTTGACTGTTTCGTAGTTTTCATATTTCAATAACAAACTTATGTAAAACAGTATTTCTTCGATTAGACTTCATTGTATTCATTTTCTCATCAATTGTAACCAGTATTTGGACTACCAATTGCTGAGTCATTAGGAAAATAAAAAATTTCTTTAACTTTCTAGAACTTTAAATTAGTACAACCAAATTTATTTTTTTTTTATTGAAGGGCCAATTCGTACTATTTCAAACTTCCCCCTTCAAAATTTCAGATGACCATGAAACAGTAAAAGTTCGTAAATTTTTTCAATTTCCAGAAAGAAAACCAACAACTAGCGGCCTATGTGATCTCCCACACCCAACGCTGGTATGATGGTCGGTTGACTTGGGATCCAAGCAAGTATCGAGGACAGAGAGAAGTGATAGTGCCACAGAATATGGTCTGGATACCGAAATTGTTTGTTTATAATAGGTGAGTATACGGCGAATATCTTGAAACTGGAATTTTGAAAAATTCGCAGTTTCAAAATTGTAATGAAACATAACATTTTGAACTTTTTTCTGATTCAAAGTTGCTTGCATATTGAAATGCTTCACTCGATTAGAGAAACGAGATTTCTGATAAATTTAGGTTTTTTTGAAACAGGAGTTTCGCCGTTTTTTGACATCATTAGTGATACTGGAAAGTATGATACCTGTTTCAGAATGTTTTAAAACAGAAAATCTGTTTTCAAGCATTAATCCACCTGCCAGACAATCTTTACTGTTAATACTGCGGTCACACGAAGTGGCACTCGGCGGGTCTCGCCACGAAATCGGTTTTTTTGCTGTTTTCTCGTTTTTGGACCCACTTTTTTGAACTTTTTCTGATGAAAACTGATAGAAAAAAGGATTTAAAGCATAGAAATAGTTGATTCGACCAGAATTATTGAGTTTTTCATTGCGATTTACTCATTTTTGTGATTTTTCCGAGAAACAAGCCAAAAACACGAAATCTGAAAATTTTCGCTGAAAAACTGAACAATTTTGGTTGAACTGATTATCAACAGGTTCCAAATTCTCTATTCTATCCGAATTCATTCAAAAAATTTGAAAAAATTGGTTCAAAATCGAGAAAAAAGCGAAAAACTGATTTCGTGGCGAGACCCGCTGAGTCTTCGCCTGACCGCAGTAATAAGAAAACAGGCCTGATAACCTTGAAAATGATAAGAATTCCAGAAACAGAATGCATCCCTTTTCCTACTTTCCATTGAAATTGAAAATTTTGATCCTGTTTCAATGTTTTTCGAAACAGAATCCTAGTTATTCTCAATCAATGTATCGCTGTTATAAAAAAAATCAAATTCTCTCATTTTCAGCCTGGAATCCAAGGACATGTTGACGGAAAACAGAGCAGATGTCAGGTTGTATCATAATGGGAGGATTAAAGTGAGTAGTTTATAAACTAATATTGGAGAAGACAGATCATTTCAAAATTGGGAGAATCATGATAAAAACTAGATGAAACTGGAAAATGTGGTTTTTATTAGAGACGTTATTGGCTTCTACTACTTCAAAAAGTTCGAAACAACTGATATAACCTAGTTGAAACAGAAAGTTTGTTTGTGTAATTTAGCGGTTTCACTAGTCTTATGAGTTACGGATCCTGTTTTTGTAATAATTTGTGTGTACAAATTTCTTTTGAAAAATGCAGGTTTGAAGGGGGTTCCCAAGAACTGATAAGCTTCTACAGCCAAGCCTAATACTCAAAATTTGAGACTGTAAAGTTTTTATTTTGATCTAAAAAAAAGAATCAAAACTTCAAAAACCCAACTGTTTCAAAATTTCCATATCAATTGGAATATAAAGCTTTGACATTCCTCGAAAGACTTCGATTTTTTACCAAAAATAATAACTGGAATAAACTGGTTTCAATCAGATTTTCTATATTAGCGTTTACTGAATGAATCAATCATCGAACGTTGGTAAAGGCATTTTGAAACTGTTTCAAGCAATTCATAAAGCGGATAACGTTTTTGAATGTTTTGATATAAGGGACAGACAAGTGGAAAACAAACTTAACCACAAAATAATAAACTTCCACTGAAACCGAACCTTGTTTTTGCAGATCAACATTCCCCAATACGTGCAAGCGATCTGTCGCATTCAAACCCAAGCCTTCCCATTTGACTGTCAGTTCTGTGCAGTTGCCCTGGCATCCCCATTGCTCAATATAAACGAGATGATTGTGAATGCAACACAACCACCCAGGGATAGTTATTTTACGGTTAGTGGAGGAAATAGAAAATGTTTGATGGATAATCGGAGCACTGAAAACTGAGAAAAAGTCAAATGCATGAGAAAGTGATGAAACTGTACATAAATTGAACATGGAATTGGAAACTTTCTGTTTCAGAAACCAGACTAAAACTACAGGATAAGTAATTCTTCAGTGATTTTAAAAATTTCTTTGCACATTGATGAAAACGACAATTCAACATTCAGTTGTTTTCTCCTATCACTGTTCCAAACATTCATTAGAAGAAAAATGAAGCGTTTTTGAAACAGTAACCTCTTCGGGGCAAGCAAGACCAGTGTATGCTAATCAGCTACTAAAATAAGCCACTCCTTTTCAGTTACGATTAGTAGTTTTAGGGTTTGTAGGAAGTAGGAGCTTGATAAAAATCAGAGAAAGACGAAAAATGAACTGATAATTTGAAGATTCTCTAACTGATACAAAAATTTTGAAACAGAAAAATGAATTTTCTGTTTTAGAAACAGAACAAAAATCACATGATCAGAAAAATAGCAGCACCATAACATTTGAATCTTATCAAAATACTCTATGGAATAGACGGAGTAACCCAGAATTGAAATAAGAAACCGATGAAACTGATAACTCAAAAAGCAATGGATGTCATTGATGAACTGTTTCTAACTGACATTATGATAAAAATGAGATGGTTTTGGAACAGTACATTTTCTCCAGTATGAGCTGAATATCTTCCAACAAAAGTATTTTTATAACTCAATTGACACTTAACATACTGTTTCAAACTAGCTACAACAAACGATAAGACCCTCTTGAAACAGTGGAAGCTTTTTTTTTCTTCAAAACAATGAGTTGGTCAGATAATCCATTTTCTACTGTTTCTACTACACATTGAAACAAAATAAGATGACTTTGTAACCGTTATCCCATTTTCTACTACAAATAGCAAAGTTGATATTCCAGGGCAACGCAGAATGGTTCCTTTTCAATGTAACAGTGAGACACATGACATTTGAGGAGGAAGGAGAGTCGAGGGTGGAGGTGAGTGTTTTGATGGTACTCTGTTTCAGAAAAGCTATGATTGTAGCAAGGGGTATTGGGGAATTGATGTTGAACTGGCCCATTGGAAAACAATTGATAGGTAGCTAGAATTTCTTGGGGGACTAACTAGATACATAAGATACTGATGACCTTGTTTTTGCTGTTTCATAGCTTTGTTATGAAACAGGATTCTCAATAGGAATCAATCGATTCGTGTTTGAAGGAAGGTCTCTTCTCTTTTTCTAACTCAATTTATCCCTGTTTCAAACACCTGATAAGAAAGTATTCATTCGAAACTTCACTAATAATCCATTTCGTTAACTATGGATAGATATGAAACTACAGAATGAGGCCGATTAGTGATATTTCATTCAGCTTCTGTTTCAAATAAGCTTCATGGAACAGGAGAGATTAGTACTAGTTGATTTTTTTTTTCATTTACCATCACAGTTGTAACAAAAAACTATTAGGGAGAACCCTAGAGTCGAGGTGCGATATTGCTTCGGTTTCGAAATGGTTTTGAAGGGAGAAAAAGTTGTCCGTTATTTAGTGCGTCGTCCAAAATTGATTCCATCAGTTTTTTTCAATAGTTTATGTTTCAAATAAGTTTTATGAAACAGGAGAGATTAGCAATATCTGATTTTTTTTTCTTTTAACAACAAAAAGTACACCATAGCCAAAAGAGACCTAGGTTGAAGGTGAGATATTTTTTCGGTTTCAAAATGGCTTGGATAGGAGAAAAAGTTATCCGTTATTTAGTGCGTCTAGCTGTGACATTGAAAATACATACTTGTGTGAATAAGTGATCACTGTTTCATCGAAGTATCATCTTACCATCACTATCAGTGATTCTTTAATGGATTTTTGCTTTGAACTTCAAGATTTCACATAATCTAGGTCAAAAAGCAACTGTTTCATGGCTTTTATGAATTCCAGAAAGAGTTCTGTGAACAGTATAGATACGTTTGGTAGATAGATCTACAGGATCGAAAATATTAGAAAATCTATATTTGATCGACCATCGTTGTTACTAACACTGTGGTCCAACAGACCTCATTGCCATTTGACATTTCTGTTTGTTCTGTTTCAAACTATCCATAAATGAGAGACGAATGAGATTTTCACAGTTTGCCGTGAGTGGATGGTTGTCTGATTATTTAGCAAAGATAGGATTCCTTTTTCACATCATTTTGTTTCATTTTGAGTCCGCGATCAAAATGTTCGTATCAAAATGTATTACTCTACAGTTTCAAACAAACCGTATGAAACTGTGATTTTTAGAATTCCCAATGTTTCCTTTGTTCGTAGTTTAGATAAAAAAAAACTTTAGAATCAATCAGATTTCTGCACCAGTCTACTAATATTCTCAATGTCTCCAATTTTTTCTCATTTTCCACCTGAAACAGGGGAATTTTTGTAATAGAAAATCAATGTTTAGGCGGCTTCTGCTTCAATTAGATTCAAATGAGGGGGACTTTTTGATCAATCAATCAATGAATCAATGAAATTTGAACTTTCACAGTTTCAAAAGTTTTTATTGAAACAGTAAGATTTGAAAATACTAATCGAAAGTGGATTGAAAGAAACATTGAAATAAGAAAAGCAAATTTTTATGAAGCGGAAAAGTTTGAGATTCTATTGACAAGAATACAAAGGGTCATTTCAAAATCTAAAATTGCTTTGACAAAAAACGCCATCGAATTCCTGTTGAAAACATCGCTGTTTCAAAACTTTTCAATAAAACGGCAAACTTTTCAAAAACCAATTATTCGATTTCATTTCACAAATTCTCTATTTCAAAACTTCTATATTTCACCATTTTATCCCCTAATTCTCAATAAAAACACCATTTTTTAATTTTTTCCAGATCCACTACATCTTCCACCTACAACGCCGTCCCATCTACTACATCACTGTCATTGTTGCTCCAACATTCCTAATTTCCGCCTTATCAATTCTAGGCATCTTCAGTCCAGGATCTAATGATGGACCAAGGAATGAGAAGGTTAGATTGTACAGTTTGAGCTTAAAAAATTAGAAAAAAATTTAAAAATTTTTTTTTTTTTGAAAAAAATTCAAAAAAATCCCACTTCTCCGCGTCTCTTCTCTCTATCCCTTCTGCTATGTATCTTTCTTAAAAATTAATTTTGAAGGTTAAAAAATGAAAAACAAATTCAGTTATCTGTTGTGAACCTCTCCCTGATTGCTGTGAAAAAATCTAAAAATTTGAAAAAAAAAATTAAAAAAAATTTTTTTTTTGAAAAATTTTTTTTTCAAAAAATTTCTAATTTTTATAATTTAATTTTTATCGATTTTCTAGAATCAAAGTAACGAAAATGTGAGTTTGCTTCATTCAGTTTTGTCTAAAAATCTCTAAAAATTCAATTTTTATTTTAATTTTTTTTTTCAAGTAAAAAAAAATTTGGTTTCTATTACCCTGCTAGGCTAATTTTTCTTTGTTTCTCATTTGCTATAATAATTAGCAAAATTTAATTTAAAGGGACATACAGTAACCTACAATACCCCTAAATTTAGAAATTTTGAAAAATTTGAAAAAAAAAATTTTTGAAAAAAAAAATTTTTTTTTTTTCGAAAATTTTTTTTCAAAAAATTTTTTTTTTTCAAACCAGGATTACTGTATGTCCCTTTAACCCTTTTTCCCAACGCTTCCCACCCTTTTATTCCTCCGTTAGCATGCGCTTTCCCCCTTTGCATGACGCCTACAGTAACCTACAGTACCCTGGCCACGCCCACTTTTCAAAAAAAATTTCAAAAATTTTTGAAATTTTTTTTTCTAAAAGCTTTTTTCTAAAATTAGCCTGAAAAATAGCTTATTTAGGCTAGAAAATAGCCAAAAACACTGGATTTTTAAAATTAATTTTTCGCCGTTTTTTTCAGGTTTCCCTGGGACTCGGAAGTCTACTTGCCATGACTGTTTTATTGGGAATTGTAGCTGGTGCAATGCCAAAAAGCAATGATATTCCGCTGCTTGGGTACTATATTTTGGTCGTTATTGTGCTTTGTGCAGTAGCAGTGGGGATATCGATGGCTTTCCTGGCGGTTAGCAGGCATTATATTCATAAAGGTTAGTGTTTTACCAAAAAGTGCAGAATCATCAGTTTTTTGCTGTTTTCTCGATTTTGAACCGTTTTTTTTTAATTTTTTCATTGAATTCGGATAGAATAGAGAATTTGAAACCGATTGATAGTCAGTTCAACCAAAACTGTTCAGTTTTTCAGCTAAAATTTTCAGATTTCGTGTTTTTGGCTTATTTCTCGGAAAAATCACAAAAATGAGTAAATCGCAATGAAAAACTCAATAATTCTTGTCGAATCAACTATTTCTAGGTTCCAAATTCTTTTTTCTATCCGTTTTCATCAGAAAATTTTGAAAAAAGTGGGTCCAAAAACGAGAAAACAGCAAAAACCCTATTTCGTGGACCTTTGAATGTTACCTTGACTATAAAGCAGTAGAATTTCACGTGGTAAAAAAAGTCAGTTTCAACTTTTTTTGAAAGTATGAAGTTTGGGCTTGCGGCTATGTATAAGGTATTGTATTTTTCAAACGTCCAAGTCAGAAAATGGAAATGATGAAACAGGAGTTCAGCTCTGTTGCAAATTGAAGTTGGAAACTAATTGGAATAGTGATTAGCTTTAAAAGAAACGTCAAAACTGAAACAGGATGTAGGTTTAGAGCTAAATTGTTTCCAGTTATGTAGGTTTCTTTGTCTGCTCGTCTAATGGTTACTTATTTTAAAGTTTCCCATAGACCAGAACTATGAAACTGTATACAAATCTATGATTTAGTGAGATTTTGCTGATAGAGGGATCCAGACATCATTCCTGTTTGTTTTCCAAGAATGAAGTGATGGTCTTGAAACTGTGAAGAATTACATTTTCAAAGTTTCTACAACCAAGTTCTGTGAGGTTTTGAGGGAATACATCGTCCGTAATACGTAAATATACATTGACCTACACATTTTGGATTGGTTACTAGTCCATGTATCCATTGATAGTAAATTTCTGAAAACGTAAAGGATGTTGCCTTTTACGGATGTTGCCAAAACCAAAACAAACTTTGACTACATTGGACTCTACCAGGGAATTTTGTTAGTAGTAAAATATAATTTCAGGAGAATTGAAAAACTTGTCAATCTTGAATGATAACTTCACTATGAAACAGTAAAATTTTTTGGAGTGTTTCGAGGAAATTGAGTTAGAACTTGTTGTTTTCTACAGATGAAGGTTTCGAAACTGAATACAAAAGTGAAAAAAATGGGTTCTTTTCTCATTTGAAAGCGAATTTATTTATGTTGTTACTTGTGCGGTGGATTGGTGTTCACTAATTTGGAAAGTTACAAATGTTGAACTTGAAACTGCAAATGTTCACTGTTTCAAAGATGGATCTTGGCGTTTTTCTTTGATTGAATTGAACCTTTTTTTCAATTTTTTGCTTTGGATCATAGGGCACTGTAAAAGTAAGAGCCATAAATAGTAAAACAGTGACTAACGCCTGGGTAGATCCCCTTTCACTTTATTTTTGAAAAATGAGAAATTGATGAAACAGAAAAGTTCGCATGCTTGAAATTGAAAATTGACTTCACTCTAACAAAATCAACTGTTTCTGAAACAGTATCAAAAGTTTTCGGTTTAGTAAAGAACGATTTGACCTCTTTCCAAAATGGCATTCCTTCAAAACAGATTGGATCACTGTATTCATTGAAAACTTGTCGATCTGTGCTTGAAAACATTTTTTTCGCATCTCTAAATGGAGTCTCACTGTTTTTCAGTTTGCAAACTAGAACTTGAAATTTTTGAGAAACAGGAAAAAGTACTGATTTGGAATTTCCGTCAAAGAGAATATAATTACCAGGATTAGCTTGAAAAACACTTTACTATTAGTTGAAACAGGGAAATCACAAGTTTTCTAACTTTGCTATTACTGCGGTCACGCGACATGGCCCTCGGCGGGTCACGCCACGAAATCAGTTTTTTGCTGTTTTCTCGTTTTCGGACCAATTTTTCGAATTTTTTCTAATGAAAACGGATAGAAAAAAGAATTTGGAACCTAGAAATAGTTCATTCGACCTGAATTATTGAGTTTTTCATTGCGATTCACTCATTTTTGTGATTTTTCCGATAAACAAGCCAAAAACACGAAATCTGAAAATGTTAGCTGAAAAACTGAACAGTTTTGGTTGAACTGACTATCAATCGGTTTCAAATTCTCTATTCTATCCGAATTCATTGGAAAAATTTGGAAAATCGGTTCGAAATCGAGAAAACAGCAAAAGACTAATTTCGTGGCGAGACCCGCTGCGCGCCAACTTTTTTGGGGTTTGTAGTACATTAGGATCATTCGAACAATCACAACAACAACAAAAAAACTAAAGATGTGTATCATTTTTGAATGTGATCTTGACTTTGAAACAGTACAAACATATATGTTGTGGAAACATCAGTTTCAACTTTTTTTGAAGGTATAAACTTTGGTCTTGAAACTGCTAATTTATGTTTTCGCTCAAATGTCAAAGTTATTGTATTTTCAAACGACCAAGCCAGAAAACGAGAAGATGAAACAGGAACTAACAATATGCAATGCTAGAAAAGGAGACTACGAGGTTTCAAGGGAAAAAATGGGAAGGATTGAAGTAAACAAATCAGTTTCAACTACTTTTGAAGTAATGTCTTGGTCTTGAAACTGCTCACATGAATTGTTATTCGAAACCGTTCTGTTTATCAAAGATGATTGAATCTAGAGTGATAAAAGTAAATGATCTAACAGGACCTAGAGAAACAAGAAATACAAGAAAAAAGGCTATGCGATTTTTGAAATTCAATAAGTAACTGGAAAGGATCGAGGTTTAGTTATAGATAGGGACCGCAAAATAAAAATATTGAAAATGTTTCATCGACTTAAAAGCTACGACGTATTGTTTTACAGTTTGTAAACTAGAACTTGAAATCGTTGAGAAACAGAGAAAAAGTGCTGATTAGGAAACTCTGTCAATGAGAAGAGTATCATCAGCAACATTAGTTCAGAAAGCAGTTTGCTACTAGCTGAAACAGGAAAAGTGTACATAGTTGTTCTGTTTCTGCTAAAAACCATAAAGAAATTGATACAATCAAAAGCGATAGCTCACACACATTGAGTAGGTTTCATTTTGCTGACAATTAGGACGAGTTTTCAACATCGGTTCTTCGATTCTCAAAGGTTATGAAGCTTCAATATATTATTATTGTCAGCCGAAGTGGCAGTGCGGCGCGGTTTCCACGGGGAGGCTCGCTACGATATCTCGTGGCGAAAACCATGAAAGTTTTCAGCGGCGCGCTATGCGCCTTTAAAGTGTAGATCACAGCAATTTCTTGTTTTTCAGTGGTTTTCAGTCATTTTTTACACGGATTTTTGTGTTTGATCTTCAAAAAGTGTGAATTTGTTGTGTTTCATCGAAAATCCGCTGAAAAATGATCGAAAACCACTGGAAAACGAGAAATTGCTGTGATCTACACTTTAAAGGCGCATAGCGCGCCGCTGAAAACTTTCATGGTTTTCGCCACGAGATATCGTAGCGAGCCTCCCCGTGGAAACCGCGCCGCACTGCCACTTCGGCTGACAAGAATAATAACTGAGAACATATTTTGAATACGTCTTTCCTAAATTTGAATTATCTGCAGTACCAAGCAGCCACAAATCGAAATATCAAACTTTTCTGAAACTGAAAACTTGATTACCGTTTGCAGATTGATAATTCCCTTTTTTCCTTGAATTTAGACCATTTCTGAAGCCGCAATTCCCCCTATTTCCAGAACAAATGCCTTCCAAACGTTTACTCCGTTTCATGTTCCTCAATGAGTACCGGAAAAGGAGGTCTACAGTTTTTCGAGGTGTCCACAACTATCGGTTTAGTCAGGAGTGTGATGAGTGAGTCAAAACTGATCATGAAATTCATGAAACCAAAAAAAATTTAGCCTAATGTACTCAAAAGTCCCTGAAATCCAATCGATCTGCATGATGATGGAAGAAATAGCAGATTCTCATAGGAGTATGCGACGGAAAGCGGATATGAAGGCTAATAAGAAGCTGGTGAGTCTAATTTCATTCAAAACCTCCAGAAAAATCCATTCAAAACACCCAAAAACCCCAATTTTCCCAAATTTGCTAAACCACCACCGGGTGTACGACCGGAGTGTCGTACTAAAAAATTTTAAAAAAAAGTTTTTTGGTGTATTTTTATCGTTTTTTCGGCGGAATTTTTTGATTTTGATGATTTCAGATTGAAAGAGAGTGGTCTAGAGTGTTTGCTCGCTTCGATTATTTCTTCCTTGTGGTTTTTGAGACATTGAATCTGTCAGCATTGGCAGTTTTCTTGAGAGTCGCCTGGCTTCCGACTCCAGAGCTCAGGGAGCAGATTCTTTGAGATATTGATTGAATTGTTTATGTATAATTTTTTTTGTGAATTTGAACTGTATTTGATACTGGTGTGTTTTTTTTTGATAATAAAAAAAACTTGAAAAAAAATTTTTTTTTGAAATTTTTTTTAGTTCCATGTTTTGATTAGTTGAACTGGAACTTCCATTTGCATAATGAATGAATATTCAAAACCGCCAATTAGCTTTCAATTTGAATCCCAATAACACACAGAAATGATGCTCCCTCTCTCAATTCTCCTTCTCTCCTTACCATTCTCAATGGCAACAAATTGTGACGATTGCGCTTGTCCAAATATCACTTCCCTGTTTGAATACGCCTATTCTACACCTAGTCTACTCTCTTACTCCGAAGGACCTGGTTGTACTTACAACTTGACGTGTCCATTGACACCTAAAACTTGGTTGGGCACTTATTGGAATGCCACAGACATCCCAATGCCGGCGGACGCCTATCCTGAATGGTTTCTGGTAAGTTTTTGGGTGAGCTAAACTTGTTTTTATCATTCTGATAAGATTCCAGAAAGTTCTGAAAAAAAATTTTTTTTTCAAAAAAAAAATTTTTTTTTTGGATGTTCAGGAAAAACTTTTTTTGAAAAATTTTTTTTTTGGAAATTCTCAGATTTTGTTCAGCATCGATAGTTCAAATTTAAATCTAAATTTAACACTATTTGGATCTCCTGAAAACCACCGAAAACCCCTTCAAATGGACCCTCAAACTTCAGATTTTGGGATTTTTCGAGGTTTTGAGGACCCATTTGGAGGGGATCCCGGTGGTTTTGAGAAGGTCCAAATAGTATTAAAAATAGATTTGAATTTCTAATATCAAGTATAATACAATTCAAAAAAATTTTGAGGAAAAAATTTTTTTTTTCAGGGTAAAATTTTTTGAAAAAAAAATTTTTTTTTTGGAATATCATTTTTTAAAAGAATGCTTTAGTATTACATGACAGCACCTGACGATGTAGAGCTACCAGCAGCAGATTTGTTCGAATTGTTTGGATTGGAATGCTCTGCAGAGGGAAAATGGATGATTACAAAGGCCTATGAAGAAGTGCGATACGTAACCTTGGACTCTTCGGGTTTTCGTAGTCTAAATGGCAGTGAACTTAATGCGAAAGGATACAAGTCAGAGCTGTTTCTCTGGTTTTGGTATGTGGGGTTTTGTTCAAACTTTTAAAAACGGTGACTTTCAGCAATCCAATGTGAATGGTTCTGTGCAAGTGTACTAATGGGTTTTCTCTCCTTCTTTATCCATGTTGTGATGATAACTTTTATTGATTCAAATAAGAAACAACATTCAAGACACAGATTCAACAAAATGAAAAGAAAAAAAAAGATTATCACCATTTTGCAGCATGTTGTCGGAGTGTTGTGGAGATCGGCGCGATCTGAAAGTTGGCAATTCAAAAAGAGGCTTACTATTTTTTTTTGAATTTTTTTTGAATTTTTTTTTTTAGAATTTTTTTTTTAGAATTTTTTTTTTTTTAAATTTTTTTTTTGAATTTTTTTTTTTGAATTTTTTTAAAAGAATTTTTCTGATGAAAACGGATAGAAAAAAGAATTTAAAACCTAGAAATAGTTGATTCGACCAGAATTATTGAGTCTTTCATTGCGATTTACTCATTTTTGTGATTTTTCCGATAAACAAGCCAAAAACACGAAATCTGAAAATTTTAGCTGAAAAACTGAACAGTTTTGGTTGAACTGACTATCAATCGGTTTCAAATTCTCTATTCTATCCGAATTCAATCGAAAAATTTGAAAAAAAGGAGTTGAAAAACAAGAAAACAGCAAAAAACTGATTTCGTGGCGAGACCCCCGAGAGCCAACTTTTTTGGTGTTTGGAATCGTGAAGTTTTGGAAGGTTTTTGGAGTTTTTTGGAATGATATTTGGAATCAACAACTCACCAAGATTGACCGGATGTACCTCGCACTCTTCCAGGCACTTCTTGCAGAGTGGATTTCCGATGACAGCGAGTCCTTCTAGCTTCGTGAAGAAGCCTTGAAGTTCTTGCCACATTGACCTGAAAAAGGAATATAAACTGAGCAGAACTGTTTGATTTGTTTGTTTTTACCTGGGTGTTATCAAAGTTTCCTCGCGTCGCCAATTTCTTCAATTTTTCAACACGACGAATTGTGCCTTTTCAATGGAGGCGTGTTCATTTAGACTGAAATTTAGCATTGGATGAAAAATTTTTGAAATGGGTTTTAGAGAAAACAGAAACTCACATGATGTAGAACGTAGAAGCGCCGGATACAATTTTGGGTTTCTGACGGACACAATCACAGAAATCACAGCATCTCCATTTACACTGAAATCTAGCATTGGATGATTTTGGAATGGGTTTTTTTGCGAATTACCTTTTTGCTCGTTTTACAGCAAAATAAATTGAACCCAAAACATAAAAAAGGGAACTACAGTAACATCAAAAGCCGGTCGTCTTCTGTCGACCCAAATGTAGGAAAAGAGAGAAGAAATGGTCGAGGTCGATTGGCAGTGAAAGTGGGCGGAGCCTATCGTCCAAGTGCAAGTGTACAAATGGGTTTTTTATGATGGGAACAGATGGAGGGGTACAGAGCGAGAAGGATGTCGGTGACAAAGTGCAAGTGTGTCGTTTTATGATGGGAACAGGTGGAGAAAAGGATTTGATGGTATCTGATTTCAATTTTTCAAAATTTTTTTAAAAAATTTAAAAAATTTTCAAAAAATTTTCTAAAATTTTTTTTCAGTTTCACATTGATTCTTTATGAGAAGAAAGATTTGATTATTGATAAAAACTTGTTGGTTAGAAGAAAAATAAATACCATAAACTATGGGATTTTTTTGAAAATTTCCAAAAAAAACATTTTTTTTTTCGAAAAATTTTTTTTTACAGTTCCACTTTGAATTTGTATGAGAAAAAGGTTCTGATTATTAATAACAACAAAAAGTTGATTGAAAAAATAAATACTACAAGTTACGGGATTTTTTAGAATTTTTTGAAAATTTCCAAAAAAAAATTTTTTTTGTTGAAAAATTTTTTGAAATTTTTTTTTCAGTTTCAAAGTGCTTTCTTATCAAGAGAAAGATTTTATTATTAATACCAATATTGGTACCAATATCAATTTCGCAGCAATAAAACAATACTTCATCCAAAAAATCAAGAAAAACCAAAAATTTTTCAAAAAAATCCATAAAATCCAAAAAAGTCCATAACCAGTAAAAAAATCATACAAGTGAAAAATCAGTAATCACTAACATAATTGATAAGAAATCAAGTTAAAATTTGTTTTACAATTAAAAAAAAATAAACTCCAAAATAAATTATGCAACTTTTCCAAAAAATTTTTGAAAATTTTGAAAAAAAAAAAATTTTTTTCGCAAAATTTTTTTTCAAAAAATTTTCAAACTTTCTCCGAAACACTAGCAGTTTTTCTTCCTCTCTTTTTACCACAATTATCAATTCTTCCGGAATACCGGAACTTATCATAGGGGAGAATAATGAGAAGGAAGGAGAGAATGATGAGACAGGTACCGACGATGAACAAGGTGGATGCTTCAAGGCCGCGGAATAGGATGTCGATTACTGCAATGAATAATCGATAAATTGATTGAAAAATAGGAAAAATGGGGAAATTGAAAATTTGGTGAAATAGGGAATTTTTGAAAAAAAATTTTTTTTGGAATTTTTTTTTTTTTTTCACAGTTTCAGTGATGTTTTTTACGTTACCGCTGATGAAAATAATGCTCCGTACAGCAAATAAAATGACCTAAAAAAATTTATTGCGTCGAGGATTACTGTACCTACAGTAACCCTTTTCATTTTTTTTTTCAAATTTTGAAAAAAAAACTTCGATTTTTTTTGATTTTTTCACATTTTCAGCATTTTTTTGAATGTTTCTGATACAGGAAAATGCAATGGATAATTCCCATCACAATTTTTAAAATGAGAAATTTCTGTATTCAGGATTATTTTTCCTACAGTAATCCTCTCGATTTTCCCCTCTCCAATTTTTTTTGAAGATGTATGAAATTTTTCATTCACTGTTTCTTATTTGTTTTTTGTAATTTTTCTTAGAGCTTGATTTGATGCTTGCTGCTGTTGTTTTTGGATTTTTATGAGCGTTACGGTAACTACAGAAATGCTCGAAATTTACTTTCAATTTCAAAAATTTTCACAGTTTCAAGGCAATTTTTAGTCATTTCATTCAAAGTTTGACTTGATTGGTGATGGCGCTAGTAGTGAATTTAATTTTAGGTGACTGAAACCAGATAAACCTCAAAAACGATCAAGAAAATTGAAGAATACTGTAGATGAATACAATATCACTTGATCTTCGAAATAAAAAAAATTACTGCACCACCTAGAACTCAAAATTTTCAGAGTTTCAGAAACACTGTTTCTTGTCTGTTTTTATTCGTTTCACCTAAATCTTGATTTGAATTCAGTTTAGGATTACTGTAGATACAATGAACTCAAAAAACGGCAACTAGTCATGAAGTAGTTACTGAAGGGAAGATTACAGTTTCTCAGTTGTAATTTCAGTTTGTAAAACTCAAAATTTTTTCTGCTTTTTTTGATTTCAATTCTCGTGTAACGTTTGATTGTCCTATTGCCTGTTTATTACCTGTATTCAATGGAATTCCACAAAGCATTCCAACAGAAATTACCAGTGGATTGAGAAGAGCGATTCCGAAGTTGATGGTGAAGTTGAAGGCTAAAAAAAACATGAAATCAAGATTTAGAAAACTTCCCAATGAGTCGAAAAACTGTTTCAAGTTGATACGAACTCTTTGAAACAGGTTTTTGTTAATAATTTTGGTATGGCTATACTACCTGCACTGTTTAGAAATTGGATTTGAGAATGCGTAGGAACAGAAAATATTGTATTGAGGCCCCAAATTTAAAGTCAAGAATTAGATCATCACATAAGCACGTCGAATTAGGTCTTTTCAGATCACAAGAATTATGAGGTAAACTTGAAACATTGAACTTTTGAAAGATATTGAGGAATTCAATTGAAAGCGCGAAATTGTTCTTTCAAGGTGACGGGTGTTCCAAATCACTTGATGAAATTTTGATAATTATTTGTGAAAAACTTGAAACGATAAACTTTAAGAAAGTTGGAGATGTGGAAACGTTCCAATTGAAAAAGAAAAACATTCTCAGAACTTGTGGTTTCTTTGAAACATTGATTCCAATCATGCAGAAAAAGGAAACGGTCAATACTAACTTGGACAAGTTAGAACCAATTTCTGACAATTTTGAAAGTGTAAAACTTTGTAGTGATAATTTCCAAAGAGCATTCTTCAAAGCATTGCTCATCTCTAGAAATCTTGTTAACTCAACGATCAGTGAAACTGATAAATTTTGGTTGTGTAGCTTTGAAAACAGTTTTTCACCAAACATATTACCGTGGGATCGGACATTAATAAAGTTAAGACTGATGAAAACGCACTGAAACTGGGGAAATCAGTTGATACATAAACGGGCGTAACGGACAATTAACTGTCAAATTTGAAAATGCTAGTTTCTAGAATGATAGAAACAGAAAGTTTACAATTTCAGGATGGACGAAAAACACGAAAATAACTGGACGAGCAATATTAGTGGTGTGAGAAAAATAGGAACTAGAAAACCGAGGACAATTGGTCTAGAGGGTTCAGCAGAGAGTCACTGCTTCACAGAGTCTTGATGTGTTTTTTTGGAATTTTTGGAATCTTGGAATAGACAATAGCTAACAGAATCGGGAAAAAGCGGACATACGCCGGATTACTACATTTGTGAAGCTAAAGAACTTTCAAATACATTTGAAACATTGAGAGTTTGAATGAAAGACAGAAAGCTGCCTATTAGGATGTATAAAATTTTCAGCACAATACCAGGCATCAACTCAAACTAAACCCTTGAAACTTCAAGAATTCTTGAAACTGATAAACACAGCTTTTTCAGGTACAATGACAGCTTTAACAAGGAAGCTACACTGCGATCAAAGAAAACATTGGCTCGGAATTGATGAAAACACTTTGAAACAGAGAAAATCACCATAACCAATTTGAAATCTCATCAACTACGGATCAAAATCACACAAACTCCAATAATCGTTGAAACAGAAAGTTTACAGTTTCAAAATGTGATAAATTTGTGGAAGTTTCTAGGAATGCAATGCGAGCCACGAAGAAATCACAACTCAATTTTTGAAAGTCAAAGGATTCTACCATTTTTAATCGAAAACGATAAAGAAAATGGTCCAGAAGTCCCAAAAACTCAAATTTCAGAGCGATCTTATCTTTCTGTACACCAAAATGATAATATTTTGAAAGGAAAACACTGGAAAATATCAAAACCATGAAAAACAGCAACTTACTGTTTCTCAAAATCTTCCTATTCCCAGTGGGTTGTTCAAAATCAATCACAGTACCACTTTTTTTTTGAACTCACCCATCGACAAAAACGCGGCTCCAATCATTGGCCACCATGGCGCATAGGCAAACTTCAATGTCTCCACTCCAGTCAATGCCAAAACCAATGGAGGGATCCAGTTAATGGTGAAATTCATGAATCCCAGGCATGTCATGAATAGGGAAACATCTCCGAGAGACGCGTTTCCAATGATTTTCTTGAAGGACACCTTGTAGACAGCTGCCATGAAGGCGGAGACGAAGGAGAGCAGAATGCCGAGCCATTCAATGTGCATTTCATGGTCAAGGGAGATGACGACGACACCGCCGATTGCCAGGAGGACGGAGAGGATCTGGAAGAATGTCATTTTTTTGCTTTTTTCTGATGAAATCGGATAGAAAAAAGAATTTGGAACCTAGAAATAGTTCAATCGACCAGAATTATTGAGTTTTTCATTGTGATTTACTCATTTTTGTGATTTTTCCGAGAAACAAGCCAAAAACACGAAATCTGAAAATTTTAGCTGAAAAACTGAACAGTTTTGGTTAAACTGACTATCAATCGGTTTCAAATATTCTATTCTATCCGAATTTGTTGGAAAAATTTGAAAAATATGGTTGGAAATCGAGAAAACAGCAAAAAAGTTCATCTTTCATTGAAAAAACTCCACAAAAATCTCTACAATCAATAAAATTCACTGTTACAACAAATTGATAAGTTTTTGAAACATGAGGTGTTTACTAATCCGCTGCTCGAATTTCTATTCGCATAAATGAATCTTGTTTGGCAATAAGTAGAGAATGTTCACTATTAGCATCACTTTTTTACTGTTTCGAAATTTTTACAAGTTTTTTGAAACAGTGAACACACTAATTCAACTGGAACTATATTTTTTGATGCCACTTCCTGTACTCAAGATCTGTTTGTACGTTTTTCACGGTTTCCCTATCTCTAGAAGTCTGGATTTTTAGTCGAATGTTTATTAGAATAGACAATGTACACTGTTTGAATGGACTAACCATAAACGGTTACTGTTTCAAAACGGTTGAAAACCCCGTTTTTAGTAGGGTGGAACCTACTTCTGTACCCAGGAACCATTGAAACACTTTTTCTCTGTTTCCCCCTTCTTACAAATCTGGATGGTTAGTAGAGTACACACTGGATAGTGGAACGAATTTGGAACTAATAGCTAATCTTGTTCAACAAAAGTAACAATTTCAAAATGATTATGATAGAAAAACACTTGGCTACTTTCTTTGCTAAATGAACGTTATTCAATCCTAGATGTTTTGGTACATACAGGTTAGCAAAAGCTAAAGTTCATTGTGAGACCCTATTCGGTGACAATTAGACATCCAACAGCTATACGAGATCACTAGAAAAAACGTTATTCAAAAATATAGGAGTTTGTTGAAACAGGGAATCAATTTGGGACTGGGATAAATTGAGCAACTATTCTGTTCCCAAACTCTCTCAACTTATTGGAATATTGAAACTGACAATGCCATCAGTAATCGAGTTTTACTGTTCGCTTGGATTCAGAAGTTCAATGACAACTAACAAATGGTTTTGATATCAATTAGATTCTCTGTTACAATCAATTGGTAAGTTTTTGAAACTTGAATTTTTCATTAATGGGTCCGCGCCCAACGTCATCCTTCAATTTAAACTAATTTAGCAATAATTCAGACGTTTCTACTAATTGCAGTACCTTTTCTCAAAATGTTTGTTAGTTTTCTGAAACATTGAACACGACTAATTCTGCGAAGACTTTCAACACTTTTTTTGCAATTAGAACAACTTGGGATTTCTTCTACAGAACTTATTTCACTGTTCCAAAACCATCATAAACTTTTTGAAACATTATCCCTTGAATACTTCCATTTGCTCGAACTAACCTTGAAAACATTCACACTGTCCCCCAACAAGAAGATCGCTAGAATGTACACAAACGCAGCATTACAGGCACTGATGGAGGTGGCGACACTTGGAGTGATCAACAAAAGAGCACGGACGTATGGATAATTGGCTCCAACCCAGAAGATCACAAAGGGGGTCACGTAGATGAGCATGTTCTTGAAGGAGAAGCCACGCTTTTTGCCGAAGGTTTTGAAGGTTTCACTGGAAGAATTGATTTTCTAATGTTTTCTCTTGGAATTCAGGGTTTTCGCTGTTTCAGTAACAAAGTATTATCTAGCTTGAAGTTGATAAAAACGCTGATAGTTTTGGGTATTCTTTCAAATTTGGCTTTTACTCTGTTTCAAGAACCCTAGATCACTTTTTCTAGCATTCATCATTTGATAAATGGATGGATTATAGCGAAAACTACAAAAATATGTCGGTTTTGTTCAAAGATCATTACGGATTAGTTCATATCCATTAGACTTCTATCAGTACAAACAATTCCTTGTCTTTGCTATGAAACAGCAGAAAATTGTTGTGATCTGAAGATCCAAGTGACAAAAATGTATTGTGCAGTAGTCTTTTTTTGGATTGCTGTTTCAAAAAGTGCTCATTTAAAAACATTAGTTGTGAAAGATAATCTTTCGATAGGAAATTTTTCAAAATTTTGCAATGTTCCGTTCATTTTTCTGTTTCAAGAATCTTGGATTACTAGCTCTCCAATTCAATAAGCATTGTTTGATGGCAAGTGTAACCCCTTTCTAATGAGTAATTCTGAACTATCAAAAATTTCTGAACAACCAAAAACCGAGACTGTATAAGTGAATCTGGCTTAGAAAACGCTATGAAATAACTTGTTTTTAGATCTAACATTAAACCAGTGTGTACTGAAGAGTTTTGGAATGTAAAAGTATCTAGTTACTAGTGGAAACAGAAAAACATTGTAACAAGCTTTATACCTAAATCTGACTAAACCACTGTTTCAAAACTTCATAAAGTACTACTGTGGATGGCTGGGGTTTCAATCAGAACTGCTTTCTAGAACCCAAAGTTACTGTACTGTAAAACCCACTGTACTACTGTACACTGAATCATTGATGGACTCAAAATTTCCACGTCCGATTGAGTAAAAAAGCAAACTTTCTAGATTGTAGGGCTATTGAAACTGGAAATTAGTTGCGTTGCAAAAATGATGGTTTCAAAATGTTCACTGTTTCCGAAAACAAGCATGATGCTATTGTTAATCATTGATAATCTCATGATCAAAACTTCCCATTTGAATCAAATGATTTGATAGTGAGTAAATAAGCAAAATTTCTACATTGTAGGGCTTTTGAAACTGGAAATCAGTTGCATTGCAAAAAATATGGTTTCAAAAAGTTCACTGTTTCCAAAAACAGGTATCAAGTGGTTGCTAGATAAACTTTTTGATTCAAGCGCTCTTCCGTTTTTACATACCATTATTCCGTGATTCTTCTCATTTCTTACTCACCCCACAATAACCCCAAAACTCCTCCTCGATCTCAACTTCTCAATAACCAGGTAAAACGGGAAGCAAAAGAACATCAAGTTGGTATTGAACCACATCATGAAGTACGGAGCGTTGAAGTTTTTCTGTAATAAAAGGAGGGTTTCAAACTGCCAGAATGCCAATTTTCCTACTGTATCGAAGTTCAAGGCCATTTTGCTGAATTGAGTGGAAAGGCACCAGGTGAAGGCGACGAGGCCAATGATGGTGGCGTTGAGGATGATCTGGAAGAGGGTAGGATGGGTCAAATTTAGGTGAAAATAGGGGTTACTGTAGCCAAGAATCTGGGTGAAATTGAAGATTGCTGTTTCAAGGATTCTAGATAAAAAAGAGGCTACTTTTGGACTAATATCATTTCTAATCTATTTGGAATTTTGTTATTTTCTAGAGGATTACTGTAGGGATGCTGTAGCTTATAAACAAGGTCGAATCTAGAAGAATTACTGTAGTTCAGAATCAAGGCCAAAAAGTAGCTCAGGATCTGTGTCAACTTGAAGATTACAGTTTCTAGAGGTCTAACAAGGAATGCTTCCGGAGTGTCCCACCGCTTACGAGGCGGGATGTGGTGCAAGTTGTGACCCATCAATAGGTCATAAACCACCCGGGGGGAAATTTGTTCATTCGCCATATTTCTCGAATTTTGGCCGAGAAACTGATTTTTTGAAAAAAGTGAAAATTTTAACTTTGAAAAATCGTAAGTCTTCTCAAAATAACTTTTGTTTTTTGGTTTTTGTATCAAACGGTAGACAAAATATTCAGCTTTTTTGACAAAAATAACCAGCTGTTTTGGGAATGTTTGAACGTTTCAAATTAACAAAAAACTAAAAACGTCAAAGTGACACCTTTATCAAAAGTCCAAACTTTCACCGTAGAATCTTTTCCAAACTATGTCTATCGTGTTCAGCAACACTTTTTATGTTTGTATGCAAAAATCCACCCGGGGCGATTCAAAAAGAACGGAGAAAAAAATCTTCAAAAAAAAGTAACATTCCACTTTTTCGGGGTTTTTTGTAGATAATTGACTTTTTCTGTCTTTTGATGATTTTTGTTCGGTTAAAAACACATTGCAAATTGATTACAAAGGTTTGAAGCATCGAATGAAACTAATTTCATAAATTTTCGATCAAAACTAAATTTTCTAGAAGGCTCTAAAGTAGACAGTTGAAAAAAAAATGGGAACTGGTTCTCGAAATAGAACAGATAGATTTTTCTAAAATTAGTCCTATTTTGTTCAGCGCGCTTTTTCAGGCATATTCCAAAGAGGAATACCCCGGGGCAAATGAATATGGACAGGTCAAAAATGTCATTTTAGATTTTAAAAATCTGAAACTTTTTGCTAAGTTTATTACAGAAGCGCGCAGAATTGCAACTGATAGCTGAAACTATACAATAATGTTCTCTGATATCTAATTTATCAGTTTCTAACAATTAGAAAAATTGCCTAGTACAAATTTTTTGAGCTACGAGGTGTCAAACTTGGTACAACTTCAGGGCAACTTTTGGTCATGTTCCGGTGGAGGAAGCTAGAAATGACCTACTGATGTTTTGTAGGTCTAGTATCCCTCTAAATAACCCCACTTTACTTTGAGATCCATCTTTGGAAACTGTCAAAAAATTTCCATTTTTGTCATTTCGGTCACTTTTTTCACCGATCCACGTACCCCTATACGTGGCTTTTTCCAACCCAAAAGCTCGATTTTTCAACACGTATCCCTATACGTGGATCGGTGAAAAAAGTGACCGAAATGACAAAAATGGAAATTTTTTGACAGTTTCCAAAGATGGATCTCAAAGTAAAGTGGGGTTATTTAGAGGGATACTAGACCTACAAAACATCAGTAGGTCATTTCTAGCTTCCTCCACCGGAACATGACCAAAAGTTGCCCTGAAGTTGTACCAAGTTTGACACCTCGTAGCTCAAAAAATTTGTACTAGGCAATTTTTCTAATTGTTAGAAACTGATAAATTAGATATCAGAGAACATTATTGTATAGTTTCAGCTATCAGTTGCAATTCTGCGCGCTTCTGTAATAAACTTAGCAAAAAGTTTCAGATTTTTAAAATCTAAAATGACATTTTTGACCTGTCCATATTCATTTGCCCCGGGGTATTCCTCTTTGGAATATGCCTGAAAAAGCGCGCTGAACAAAATAGGACTAATTTTAGAAAAATCTATCTGTTCTATTTCGAGAACCAGTTCCCATTTTTTTTTCAACTGTCTACTTTAGAGCCTTCTAGAAAATTTAGTTTTGATCGAAAATTTATGAAATTAGTTTCATTCGATGCTTCAAACCTTTGTAATCAATTTGCAATGTGTTTTTAACCGAACAAAAATCATCAAAAGACAGAAAAAGTCAATTATCTACAAAAAACCCCGAAAAAGTGGAATGTTACTTTTTTTTGAAGATTTTTTTCTCCGTTCTTTTTGAATCGCCCCGGGTGGATTTTTGCATACAAACATAAAAAGTGTTGCTGAACACGATAGACATAGTTTGGAAAAGATTCTACGGTGAAAGTTTGGACTTTTGATAAAGGTGTCACTTTGACGTTTTTAGTTTTTTGTTAATTTGAAACGTTCAAACATTCCCAAAACAGCTGGTTATTTTTGTCAAAAAAGCTGAATATTTTGTCTACCGTTTGATACAAAAACCAAAAAACAAAAGTTATTTTGAGAAGACTTACGATTTTTCAAAGTTAAAATTTTCACTTTTTTCAAAAAATCAGTTTCTCGGCCAAAATTCGAGAAATATGGCGAATGAACAAATTTCCCCCCGGGTGGTTTATGACCTATTGATGGGTCACAACTTGCACCACATCCCGCCTCGTAAGCGGTGGGACACTCCGGAAGCATTCCTTGTAAATCAAATCAGGGGTTACTTCCGGACTGATTTCATTTCTAATCTAGGTGGAATTACAAGGTTTCTAGTGGATTACTGGTGGGATACTGTAGCTTAGAATCAAGGTGAAATCCAGGTCAATATAGAAGGATTACTGTAGCTAAGAACCAATCTCCATAACTAGATGGAGAATCTGGGTGAAATTGAAGATTACTGTTTCTAGGTGTCTAGATGAAATCAGGGGTTATTTTTAAACTAATCTAGTTTTCAAATTTTCTTCAAATTGTGAGGTTTCTAGAGGATTACTGTAGGGATACTGTAGTTCTGAATCAAGTTCGAACTTAGGTCAATCCAAAAGGATTACTGTAGCTTAGAATCTAGGTTGATAACTAGGTCAGATTCTGGGTCAAATTGAAGATTACTGTTTCTAGGTGTCTAGATCAAATCAAGGGTTACTTTTAGACTGATTCAGTTTTGGATTTTGTTCAAATTGTGAGGTTTCTAGGGGATTACTGTAGAGATACTGTAGCTGAGAATCTAGCTCAATAACTAGGTCAGATTCTGGGTGAAATTGGAGATTACTGTTTCTAGGAGTCAAGATCAAATCAGGGGTTACTTTTGGACTAATTTGATTTCTGATCTTTGTGGAATTGTAAGGTTACTAGCGGATTACTGTAGAGATACTGTAGCTTAGAATCAAGTTCAAATTTATATCAATCTAGAAGGATTACTGTAGCTGAGAATCTAACTCAATAACTAGCTCAGATTTTGGGTGAAATTGAAGATTACTGTTTCTAGGAGTCTAGATCAAAAAAGAGGCTACTTTTGGACTAATTAGATTTCTGATCTTTGTGGAATTGTAAGGTTACTAGCGGATTACTGTAGAGATACTGTATCTTGAATTCAAGGCCAAATTCAGATCAATCTAGAAGGATTACTGTAACTAAGAATCTAGCTCAATAACTATGTCAGAATCTGGGTCAAATCGATGATTACTGTTTCTAGGAGGCTAGATCAAAACAGGGGTTATTTTTAAACTAATCTAGTTTTCAAGTTTTCTTCAAATTGTGAGGTTACTAGAGGATTACTGTAGGGATACTGTAGTTCTGAATCAAGTTCGAACTTAGGTCAATCTAGAAGGATTACTGTAGCTAAGAACCAATCTCCATAACTAGATGGAGAATCTGGGTCAAATTGAAGATTACTGTTTCTAGGTGTCTAGATGAAATCAGGGGTTATTTTTAAACTAATCTAGTTTTCAAATTTTCTTCAAATTGTGAGGTTTCTAGGGGATTACTGTAGAGATACTGTAGTTTAGAATCTAACTGAATAACTCGGTCAGAATTTGGGTGAAATTGAAGATTACTGTTGCTATTTGTCTAGATCAAATTAGGGGTTATTTTTAGACTAATTAGGTTTTCCGATTTTTTTTAAATTGTAAGGTTTCTATGGGATTACTGTAGGGATACTGTTGCTTAGAATCAAGGTCAAATCTAGCTCAATATAAAGAGATGTAGGACTACTGAAACTCATAATAACATCACAAAATACAAGGATTCTCTTGGATTACTGTAAAAGTACGGTTGCTCAGAATCTAGTCGAACTTTGAGGGTTACTGTAGGATTACTGCAGCTTGGAATGTAGGTCAATTTCTGGGGTTACTGTAGCTATGAATCTAAGCCAAATCTAGGTGATTCTAGGCCAAACAAGTGAGCACAAATAGTTCTGAATCTAGGTAGAAATAACAAGGTTACAGTAGCTCCAAATCTAAATCAGTCTTCGGGGTTACTGTAGGGATACTGTAGCTTCTAGTCTAGCTGAGATCATGACTCAAATCTCTGTTAAACCCACCACTCCCGGAGCACTCTTCTTCTCTGCAATATTCTCCTCGTCCAATGTCTCCTTTCTCAATGGGACACGGTACTCCAGACCATTCTGGAAGGGATCATTGACCTTCTCGGATTCATCGCCAAGAGTATCAGGGTCTGGAGGAGAAGTGACAGTGGCAGTGTTGTAGGTTGAGTTACCTGACATTCTGGAAAACAAACCAAAATTAAAAAAAAAACAAAACAAAAGGTTTCAAGGATGTTAGGTAATGTTTTGGAGGGGAAGAGTGTTTTTTGTTGTTTTCACGATTTTGAACGGATTTTTTCAAATTTTTCGAATGAATTCGGATAGAATAGAGAATTTGAAACCGGTAGATAGTCAGTTCAACCAAAACTGTTCAGTTTTTCAGCTAAAATTTTCAGATTTCGTGTTTTTGGCTTGTTTATCGGAAAAATCACAAAAATGAGTAGATCGCAATGAAAAACTCAATAATTCTGGTCGAATGAACTGTTTCTAGGTTTCAAATTCTTTTTTCTATCCGTTTTTATCAGAAAAAGTTCAAAAAAATGGGTCCAGAAATGAGAAAACAGCAAAAAACCGATTTCGTGGTGAGACCCGCCGAGGGCCACTTTGCGTGACCGCAGTGATAAACACCCCAAAACATGAAAAAAAAGGGGAAAACTGATGTTTACGATGATTATAACAAGAATGACAATGACCACACTGTTTTTCTGGTCGACATTATTCAGTTTTGAATACATTATAGTTGCGGTCATGTTCAAGGGATGTTTGATTCAAAATTTCATCCTAAAAAATGATCAGAATTGATTGGAAAATGGATAAATAGACGATTTCAATCAGAAAAACCGCATAAATCACCCTAAAACAAGCCCCTTCTCTGCGTCTCTCCCTCGCGCCACTCTCTCGCCGCACTCTCTCGTCGAAGAGAGCGCAGAGAAAAATCACTGAAATTTCGCAATTTCCAACGAAAAAACTGGTAAAACTCACTGTAAAAGGTGAATATCAGTGTTATTATCCATTTTTACTCGCTGGATAACCGGTTTTCAGCTAGAAATCCGTGAAAAAAGGTGCAAAATGGTGGCTTTTGCCGGTTTTCCGGCAAGGGCGAGAGACGCAGACAGTGACGCGGCCGGCCGACGAGAGAGTGTGCGGCGGCGAGAGACGCAGACACGGAGCCGTGGGAAACTGTGGGGAAATGGCGATAAAATGATGGATTTTTGTTATCAGAGTGGGAAAATTCAATCAAATTGATTAAAAATCACACATCACTACAGTGTAGGCAACAGAGCCTCCGAAAATTGTAAGATTTTTTGCAATTTTTTCGCAATTTCCGGTATAAAAATCGTGGAGTTTCTGGAAAACATGTCTGAAAAGAGGGGAAATGGCACGATTGATCGGCTGATAACAGTGATAAGCAACTGATAAGACGTAATAGAGTTATGGCTGACGAAAAAAGAGGGAAAATTGCGAAAAGGGCACAAAATAATGGGACAAAGTTCACACATCGGATGGTTAAAGTTCTCAAAACTAGATTCTAGTCACTAGGATTGATAAGAATGATCAAAACACCAAAATAACAGAGATAACATCGAGCTACAGTACTCCCTACCCAATTTTTTTTCGTTTTTCAGCTCAAATTTTTGTTTTTCCGAGGGATTTTACTGTGCATTTGCTTTGCAAATTTATTAACTTTTTTTATATTGCTTGGTAAGTTGCAAAATTCCTTGAAATCTAAGAAAAAACGGCAAAAACCCGAAAAAAACAAATTTAAATTTAAATTTTGTCAAAATCGTTGCGAGACCCGCCGCCGTTTTTCCCTATGCGCCTTTAAGCCGAGTTACGGTAGCAAAATTTTTTCTTTTCGAAATCATTTAATTTTTCTCCCAAATTTCTCATTTTTCTTCGATTTTTACGCGTTTTTCGTAGTTTTTCTTGTTAAAATCGGTATTTTCGACCTTTTTCTTCTTATTTCAGTTGTTTCCCGCAAGTTTCAGCGGCTAGTTGCAAAGAAAATAGTCGAAAACTAGGGGAAATCCTAAATTTTCGAATTTTTTGTTTTTCGCGCAAGATTTCAAGCTGGTTTTTTTTTTCTAGATTGTATTTCTGGGCTGTATTGTCTGTTATGCAGTGGTTTTGAAAGCTAGAACTAGGAAATTTATAAGAAAACGGCAGAATTTGAAATTTCTCGCGTAACCTTTCAAAATTTTCCAAAAATGTTATATTTCCTCCATTTCAATCACTCAAATTTGCATTTTCCAGCTTCCGGAGTACAAAATGAGCTCTACGGACCCAATGGAACAAGGATACGAGGTCATCGCCAAGACCAAACCCAACTTCTGGCATCATCTCCACTTGGTATGATTTTTTCAATTTTCCCTTCTCAATTTTCGCTTTTTTTTTTCAGCAAGACCCCACGCGATTCGTGTTCGCCAACCAATACGGACTGATCGTTGACAATCGAACGGCTATGGCGACGATCCGACGCATTTCTTCGGAGATTCATAGGAATCTGGTTCAGGCGAGGGATGAGGCGGTCAGAACCAAGAAAGCGCCCTACTCGACGTCGAAAACCGTCGAATTCCTTCAAAACGCCCTGAACACCTCCGCACCGAGATCCGACGTTGCCCTGCTTCTCGACGCCAACTTCATGCTGAAAATCGTGTCGAAAATGTCGAAAAACGAGATTTTGGAGGATCCGACGATCTTGGAGCGATTCCGAGAGGGATTCAACAAGCTTTCAAGACGATATCAGTTGAGATTGGGAGACAAGAGTGTCGAAATGCTCGCCGCAAGGTTTCTGGAGTTTGTCAAGGAGATTGTCTCGCAGATTTTGTAAGTTAAATGAAAAACACCCAAAAACTATGAATTTTTCCTTCCAGGTACCTCAAAAATATCCACATCTCATTCGCCAACATCCCCGTCGCCGTGGACTTTTTCCGTGACTCGATTTCCCAAAAAGTGTGCCATTTCGACTGCCAAATGATGCTGAAAAGATTGCAACGCGATCCGAAGACTGCGAATTTCGCGTTAGAGCTGATATTCTCCCGTTCCGAACATCTCATCGATTTCGTCTTCGATCTCAGCTTCCAACGTCTATTCTCGGCGTCGTTCAAGCGATTCTTTGGGAAATGGATCAATGCGTTCAAGGAGCGGCTCGTGCATTTTAATGCCAGGAAAAATCGACAGTTGAGGTGGGGTTTTTGATGGAAAATGAGGATTTGTAGAGAAAAAACTGGAAAAATCTTGGAAATTCAGCTAATTTTCGAGATTTTTTGTAGATTTTTGCAATTTTCTGATTTTTTTTGATAGTTTTTCTCATCGTTTAAGTTATTTTCTGACTGAAAACCATCAAAAACATGTTAAAAAAAAAACAGAAATTCAACTAAAAAAAAATTCTGAAAAAAAATTCGCTGCTGCTCCCGTAAATCAACACCAACAAACAACGTTTTTCATCGATTTTCTGACATTTTTTGATAAAAAAATGATAGAAAAAAGGATTTGAAGTCTGGAACTGGTCAATTCGAGCGAAATTTTCGAGCTTCCCATTGCGAATCACCCATTTTTATAATTTTTCGGCGAAAAAAGTTAAGAAATTGAAAATTTGAACTGAAAAACTCAATATTTCTAATCAAATTGACTTTTTCTAGACTTTCAATTTTCCGTTTCCATCCGGCTTTATCAACAAAAAATTCAAAAAATTGTTTTTGACAGAAATGAGAAAAAAAGGGACAAATCCTGGATTTCTCGACAATTTTCAAACATTTCTAACTCAAATTCCTCTAAAATCTCTCTTTTCCAGATCAATCCCGCACGGAGCCACGTTCACCTGCCACCAGCTCCCCGAACTCCTCCACGACACCCTCGCCGACCTGCTCAACGACTCGAAATTGCCACTTTTCACTGAAAATTGGGTCGGATACGTGTTCAGCATGATTTGGGATTTGAATTTCGAGGCGATTGGACAAGAGAGACCCAACACGATGCCACATTTCTTGGCGGCTTTGACTGGTGAGTTGGTTTTTGGGAAAAAAATTGATTTTGTACAAATCGGGACCGATTTCCTTGAAGTTGTCAGAAAAATTGGATAGATAAGAGGATTTTGGGCTTGAAAATACTCAATTTGACCAGAATTGTTGAGTTTTTCATTTAGAATTACCCATTTTTGCAATTTTTTTTGCAAAAAACAGAGTAACTGAAAATTTGCACTGAAAAACCCAATTATCCTGGTCAATTTGATTTTTTTATGCTCCAAATTATATTTTTCATCCGTTTCTAATTTTTAAAAAATTCCAGACAACCATCCGCTCTGCGATCGTCTCTCAATGGTCTACCAAACCTCCAGCACAGAAGAACAACGCACCGTGCTCGCCCAACTCTTCCGATTCGTTCTGAAATTCACCTCGGATCTGATTCGTCTGATCTTCAATGTTCAATTCGACGAAGAAGGCCGGATTGCGAAGATTGTGTATGAGGGATTCTTTGAAAAAGTCGGGAATGGCGGGAAGGTTGTGGATGAGGATTTGGTGAGAGTGAGTTGATTGGAAAACAGCTAAAAAACATGGAGAATAAAGAAATGTTGACTTGAAAACTGGAAAATGCTGAAAATTATCGAAATTTGATTCAAAATTTCAAAAAACGTTCCTGAAATCGTGAAAATTGACGCTTTACCAAGTTTTTGGACGAATTTTTCAACGATTTTTTGTAGATTTTTGCTGATTTTTACTGGTTTTGATAAAAATACTCGAAAATACTGAGGAAAAAAAAATCCATTAGAAATCGCTGAAAAAATTAGCGAAAAATTCGTAACGTTAAAAACATGAGGAATTTGAGACCGAAAACTGAAAAATGATCAAAATTCGACAATTTTTGACGAAAATTTGACACAAAAGCATTGAAAAAATTTAAAAAAAATTTCCATCAATTTCTAATTCAGAACAATTATGAAAAATTTATGTTTCAGCACCTCCAAACCATCACCACCGATCATCCAAATGCCAACACCACGAGGCCAATTTCCAACGACAAAGATCAAATGGTCGTCAACGATTCCCCGATCCTTCCCCCTCCTCTCATGATCCCCAAGTCGATCCTCATCAATCGAATCCTTCCGGAACTCGCCATTGAAATACCATCTGTCGAGGATGTGAGATATTCGGTGCTGGAAAAGACGGGAGAGATGAATAAGGTGAGAGTTTTTTGGGAATTGGGGGAAAAATCGTCTGAAAATCGTCAAAAATCGAATGAAAATCGAAGACAATCTTAATTTTTGATCCAAAAACGGACAGAAAACGAGATTTGAAGTCTATAATTAGTCATTTCGACTGAAATTATGCAATTTTTCATTGGGAATGTCCCATTTTTGAGAAAAAATTTAGGAAAAAACTAGTTGTAAATCAAAAAATTTTCTATGAAAAACTCAATTATTCCTGTCAAATTGACAAATTCTAGGCTTGAAATTTTCTTTTCTACCAGGTTTATCAAACATCGAACATTTCAAAAAAAATCGGTCCAGAACACTTTTTCAAATGCGCAGAACCAAAAATCTGGGTCTTTTCTCAGGAAATACACAAATTTTTATGAAAATCACTCAAAAACTAACCAATTTTTTTCTTCAATCAAGTGTAAATCAAATAAGCTGTTAATCTCGAACTCTATCAGTTTTATCAAAAAAAATTTGAAAAACATGCGGTAAATAATTTTCAGAGGCGCAACCCCAAAATCGTTCGAAAAATTTGAAAAAACGATTTTTTTCTCAAGAAATGAAATTTTTCCAGTCGATTTTGACAATTTTTAGTTGTAAAATCAATTTTTCAATTTAAATTTGCAGATCCGCAACTGGAACCGTACCCTCACTCCAATCGTCACCGCCCCAGCTATCGATTCCGATGGTCTGCTCGCCCCGATCCTCTCCTACGCCTTCCCATCGCCACCACCAACTCCGGACTCTACTACCGCCAATCTGTTCAATACTTCATGTCCACCACCACACCAACTCTCATTGGAGACACAATTGATGCGTGGCCGTCAGATGAACAGTTCGCAGCAGGTAAATCATTGAAAATTTGAGAAAACTTCAGAAAAAACCGCTTGAAACTGTCGAATTTCAAGCAAAAATGCCCAAAAGCTACTAGAAATCATAGAAAACTTTGAACAAACTGCTAGAAAACGTCAAATTTTTATGAAAAATGGCCAGAAATCTTTGGAAATTGATGGAAAATGACAAAAATCTGTGAAAAATGCCCAAAATCACTAGAAATTGAGAAAAACTGTTCAAATTCTGAAAAAATAGCTGTAAATTCTTGGATATTCCTCAAAAATGCCCAAAAAGCACTGAAAATCTGGAAAATTCATTGAAAAATGAAGAAAAAGCTCTGAAAATCAATAAAAACCACCAAAAATGTCAAAATTCGATCAAAATCAACCTAATTCTCTGTTTTTCCAGGCCCCTCGTCGTCATCCAACCCCGAAAGCCACTCCCCGAGCTCCATCTCCCGACATCTACGCTTCGGAATCTTCGGATTCAGAAGAGTCCGACACGGAGACTGTCGATCTGGGACCGGATAACAACTCCAACGAACCGGAACCCGGACTTTTTGGAGTGGATCCCAATGATTTGCCAGCGTGAGTGTTTGTTTGTCTGTTTTGAAATTTGGAAAAATGAAGATTGAGCTGACTTTTCGAAGTCCTGTCACCTAAAAATGACGATTTTCCTTATTTATTGCAAAAAATTGATAAAAACAAAAATTAGAGGACCTGACAACTGTTGGTTTGACCGAAATTGTACCGGTTTTCTCTGAAAATTATCCAGTTTTTTTACGATTTTTGAAAATTGGAGAAATAGAAAGTAAAGCTACAGAAAATTGGCTCCAAACCCCATTTTCTATAAGTTTTCATTGAAAACTATCAAGAAAATTAATCCAAAACTGCTAAAACCAGTGGAAAATTCCATTTCGTGACGATACCCGATACAGTAATCCATTTTTGAAAGAGCGAAATCCAAAATATGGGCCTTTCCTTTGAAAAACAAGCGGAATTTCCAGTTTTTCACAGAAAATTATCAAGAAAAACAGGAATTTCGAGTAGATCAACTCAAAATTGGCAGAAACCCCAGAATTCTATCAGTTGTTGTCCAAAACGCTCAAAAAAAACTGAAACGGAAAAAAAGTTTCAAAAAAAAATTTCAAAATTGTTTTTCAAATTTTTTGCATTTTCGATAACTTTTCTTATCACAAACTCCCATCTGATGTACTGGTACTCGTTTCATCTTCTTCTTCCACTTCTTCAACCTCCAATCGACCTTTTCCCAATATGGTTTTTGGGGTCAATTTCACATTTTCCAAGTGTTTTTCCATACTTGGAAGCCGTTGAAGGGAGGTTTTGAACAGCATGAATGCGATAGTTCCGATTCGGAAGTAGATAAAACTGGAAATGGGAAAAAATTAGGATTTTGTAAAAAAAATTTGTAATTTTTTTTGAAAAATTGAAAGAAAAAATTTTTTTTTGAATTTTTTTGAATGATTTTCCTTTTTTTTTCAAATTTTTCTAGCTTCAAAATGAAAAAATTGATTTGTAGGATTCAGAAAAAATTGAAAAATGCAAAATTGAATTTGAGTTATTTTTTGAACATTTTGAAAATTAGAAAAAAAAGTTTTCGAAATTTGGATTTTTTCCGATCGATTTCGATTTTTTTTTTTCTAATTTTTTCTAGTGGAAAATCCCTAAAAAACCGCCTATTTTCCTTCCAGCTGGGTCCTGTACAACTACCCGATCATCGCCACGTGCATCGACAACAACGACGTCTACTTTGACTTCAATATCTGAGTTTCTCTGCTTCCTTTTCTATTTCTCTGCATTTCTCTGGACTATCTGTAACCTATCCCTCCTCCTGAAATCTCTCCCCCCTTCCAATTCACGTGTACCTCATCTCACTCTGTTCCCATTGTTGTTGTCCATTTGTCCTACTTGTTATCACTGTTACCCACTTTGTTCGACTAATCCCCCAGTTTTCTAGAGGGTTTAGGGGTTTTTTGGAATTTTAAAAAATTTTGAAAAAATTTTAGAAAAATTTGAGAAATTTTTTTGAATTTTTCAAAAAATTTTAAAATTTCTAGATCCTTTAAGAATTTTTTCAAGTTTTTCTAAAACTCTTGACATGTTTTAGAACTTTTCGGGATGCTCTAAAAATTTTTACAGAATTCAAAAAAAAAATTCTAAAATTTTTTGGAATTTTTTTTAGAATTTTTGTTTTAATTTTTGAAATTTCCTGGAATTTTTTTTGATGATTTTCCAGAATCTTCTAGATCCTTTCAAAAATTTCTAAAATATTTTGAATTTTTGAAAAAAAAATTTGAGAATTTTTTGAAAAGTTCTGGATTTTTTAGAATTTTTCAAAAAATTTCGAAAAATTTTGACATTTTTCAAATTTTCTTAATTTTTTTAGATCCTTTTAGAATTTTTCAAGCAAATTTTCTTTAATTTTTTAAAATTTCTCAAAGTTTTTAGAAAATTTCCAGAATTTTTTAAAAGTTTTTCAGAATTTTCAAAAATTCCCCTATCACCCTCATCCCCCCCATATCAGCTACTGTAATATCCACGTCCCCCCCCCCCAGAGATTTTTCCCAAATGCCCCCCAGATTATCAATTTTCCGCTTCCAATACTCTTGTCACATTTCTTATCACCCAATTGTTAGGCCCCGCCCCCTTTTTTCTAGATTACTGTATAATAAGCCCCGCCCCTTTTTTGTCATGTTATCATTAGATTCCCCCCGCTTTTTTTGTTGGAAAATCAATATTTATTGTTGAAGAAAAGTACCCATACAGTAGTGATAAGAGGTAGAAAAAATAATAATTAGAATTTGAATTTTTGAAAAAAAAATTTTTTTTTTTGAAAAAAAATTTTTTCTTCATTTTTTAAAATTTTTGATATCTTTACTTATCACAAGCTCCCATCTGATGTACTGGTACTCGTTTCATCTTCTTCTTCCACTTCTTTTCCAGCCAATCTTCCCTTCCCCAATATCGTTTTTGGGGTCAATTTTACGTTTTCCAAGTGTTTTTCCATAATTGGAAGACGTTGAAGGGAAGTTTTGAACAGCATGAATGCGATGGTTCCGATTCGGAAGTAGATGAAACTGGAATTGGGAAAAATTTTTGGGATTTGGAAAAAAAAATTGAAATTTTTTCTGAAAATTTTTGAAAAATTGAAAAAAAAAATTTTTGGAAATTTTTTTTTGGATTTTTGGATTTTTCTAATTTTTTCTAGCTTCAAAAATCAAGAAGAATTGTTTTCTGGAATCTAAAAAAAAAGTTTCAATTGTAAATGTGAAGAAATTTTGAAAAATTTCAAAAAAAAATCATTTTTTTTCAAATTTTTTTTTTTGGAATTTGAATTTTTCTATTGATTTTTGATTTTTTCTAATTTTTCTAGCTTCAAAAACAAATAAGAATTGATTTTTCGGAATCTAGAAAATTTGAAAAAATTAGAGAATGCAAAATACAAAAATTTCAAAAAAAATGTAATTTTTTTCAAAAAATTTTTCTTCAAAATTTCAATTTTTACCTATCAGGTTCAAAAGTGACAAACGATCCAAAGTGTTTTCCACAAATACAATGCCAATCTGGACCGTATTCCCGGTCAAAAGCCAATTTCAAGTGACGAGCAATGTCGTGTTCCAAGTGGTAGGTCTGGAAAAAAAATGAAATTCAAATTTGAAAAAAAAAATTATTTGGGATTTTTTGCAGTTTCTGAGCTTCAGTAATCCAAGAATCATACGGGTTTAGCTACAGTAACCCTACAGTTTTTCATAACTGCAAATTTTTTTTACGGTTTCAAAATTTCTATAGCAAAAATTATCGGATGATAAAATTTGATAATAGTCTTTTATAATAATTCTGTTCATGTTCTTCGATTTTTTTTTTTTGGAATTTTGGATTCCACATTTGGCTACAGTATTCTAGGAATCCTACAGTAACCCAAACACATCTTCAACTTTTCTGAATTCCTGTTTCAAAACATCCATAATCAAATCAATGAGTTCTTATTTACAATAAGAATTTGAATCAAGTTGGTACATTATTCCTACAAAATCACCCAAAACCTACATACCATAATACTCTTCGCTGCAAGGGAACACGCCTCCTGTTCCATATGCCTTGGCATTCTGCTGTGTTGAACATCTGCAACGACTTCTCGACATTTTCCAGTACGACGGCATTCTAATTCGAATCTGGAACATGAAAGGGGTCAGAGAGGTTAGGAGTACAGTAACTTCAGTAAGATTATCAAATTGCCAAACTACTGCTTCAAGATGTCTTTGTAATCAATGAAGCTTTTTTGAAACAGTATTTGCTCGATCGTCAATTTTTGATTTCCAGATTTCGATTTTGAACCGATTTTTCCAAATTTTCCTAATGAATCCGGATAGAATAGAGAATTTGAAACCGGTTGATAGTCAGTTCAACCAAAACTGTTCAGTTTTTCAGCTAAAATTTTCAGATTTCGTGTTTTTGGCTTGTTTATCGGAAACATCACAAAAATGAGTAAATTGCAATGAAAAACTCAATAATTCTAGTCGAATAAACTATTTCTAGGTTCCAAATTCTTTTTTCTATCCGTTTGCATCAGAAAAAAATTCAAAAAATTGGTCCAAAAACGAAAAAACAGCAAAGAACCGATTTCGTGGCGAGACCCGCCGAGGGCCTGTTTCAGGAAGTTTTGAATTTTTACTGTTTCAGGAAGTTTTGAATATTTTAGGCTTCTGAACTAAAACTAGTGATGAATAACTGGTAGTTATAGGGGTGTTTTTTCTGTTTCAGAAAAAGAGTAACTGTTCAGGTATTTGGCGAGCAGTAATTGGAGACGGACTCAGTCTATTGGAATAGTTGATTTCTACAAGGCTTTGATACATAGCAGGGTCTTTATCATCATTCCTATCACCATAACTATCACTAATATCAGTTTGGGATCCATTCACTGTTTCAGAACAGTTGTATCATGTTACAATGTGAATTTGAAACAGTATTACGGCGTAATAATTGGAGTCATGGACTATGAACTGAATAGGCTAGATCACTCCTTATCACTGTAACCAAAAACAACAGATAAACACTGTTCCAAAGAGTTTCCGATTGTTTACATTTCCAAGTTGAAACAGTGACTCTTATATCCAAAGATTCTATGCTACAATACTCCTTATCATTCTTTTAATCACTGAAAGATCTTTTGCGATTGTCTAGAATGTCCCCTTTACACTAAAAACGTATCATTGAAACAGAAAGTAACCCTTTTCTTATGTAGTTTGTAGTTTGACAGTTGAAAGTTGGCTTTTGGCTTGTGGGTTTTGGATCTTGCAAAGATCGGCATTTTTTTATCAGTCAAGTTGGACAGAGGAACTAACAAACAAAGCGGCATATGACAAAGAACTGAATGAGAGTTCAAAAACGAGTTCAAAGGGTCTAGAGATCAACATCAGAAGTATAGAAAATTCCCCGAAAATGCAAAAACTGTTTCAGGAGAATGACAAGATTTGAAGTGGACTAGATGGAACAGTAATTTTTTACTTTCAATTGGACACGAGAGATCAAAATGTTGGTGTACTGTTTCAGAAAATGCGTAGTAATTCGAAGTTTTGGAATGATACAATGAGTCCGTCCAAAGACAATAGAAAACTAGATAAGACCAACTATCCAGAAGAAAGGAGAAATACACGGTTTCACATAACCGCCAGTGAACGTTTTTCTCACTAATTTCACAGGACTTACACTTTCAACAACTGTTTCAAAACATTCTGATATCTCTAATCTACATTACTGAAACAGTGGGCATATCGCAAAAGCTGTCATCATTTCCTATCACCTTATCACTAACCAAAACACAGTTTTTATCACTTATCTCGTTTCTATCTAACGTATTTAGTGATTCAAAATATCCACATCACTCAAAACAACATTTCTGAAACAGTACACCGATCACCTTAACGTTGCACAAAACCCTCTTTATCACTAATATCATTTGGAAATTCGGAAATCGACCCACTGCTTCAAAACATTATCAAATGCCTAAACGTAGGTCTTGAAACAGTAAATCTTCATTGAAGTTTTGGATCACTCCTTATCACCAATCACAACAAAAAACACATCAAAACGCTACAAAATCACCACATACTGTTTCAGTGAATCCACAATAATCTAAACTGACATTCTGAAACAGTACCGATCTGATTTTCACTTCCATTGACTAAGGCATAGCTCAAAACACACATTTCGCTAACTTCATGAAATTTGAAAGCTACGAGAACTGTTTCAATCATTCCACATTTCTTTCATCTAAACTGTCCAAACTAATCTTGGATAAGTAATCTATTCACGCATTTGCAATCATTCATTTGTCACCTTATCAATACAGAAAACACATTTATCACTAATTTCATCGCAAACAGAGTCACGCACTGTTCAAAAAAAATCTTCATTACTCTTTACGGAAACCTTGAAACAGTAGGTAATTTTCAACAACAATGAATGAGGAACTGTTTCGAACGTTCCATTTCTCCTTAAACTGAAATTTTGAAACAGTGGGATCATGGCTAAAAAGGCACTTCTTATCAGAACGTAAACTAAGCTGACCACTGTTTCAAAACATCCTCATCACTCTAAACTGAATTCTTGAAACAGTTAGAAAATGATGACATTGGTCCCTATCACCTTATCACTACACAAAGTACATAACCCTCTTCACTAACACTCTATCATTCGTATAAGGAACTGTTTCCAACATCCCGTATTACTCTAAACTGAAATTTTGAAACAGTAAAATAGTTGTGGAATTTTTTGAATTCACTCCCTATCACATAATCACTTCATAAAACATGCTTCATCTTCATTTTCATAGTTTTCAAGGATCCAAAACAACTGTTTCAAAACATCCTCATCACTCTAAACTAACATTCTGAAACAGTAATTTCCTTACAGTCGTTGTTATCTCCTCTTATCACCCTATCACTACACAAACTACACTTTATCACTATTTCGATGCCGGACAAAATCAACCACTGTTTCAAACATTTTGTATCAGTCTAAACTAACATTTTGCAACAGTCAATCCATCTGAAGCTGTTATCACTCCCTATCACCCTATCACAACACAAAACACACAGGACTCACCTCAGTGCCTTCTCATTATCCATTTTTTTGCAGCGGTTCTTCGAGGTGGCCAGACTGAAGCTGCGGGCTCGCGAGATTCCCCCTCTCTGCGTTTCCACGCGCAGCACACTCTCTCGATCCATATCTAGTGGGCGGGGCTTAAATTTTTATTTGTTTTATCGGAAAAGTTACAAGATTTGGAAAAGGAAAGTGATGAAGGGATTGCAAAAAGTCAATATTAAAGATATTTTTAGAGGGTTTTGGGGGATCTTTGCAAGGTTTTAATGATCAAATTGATCTTGTGATAAGAAGTGATATCATTAGAAACATTCCTAACATTCCTAATCTTCAAAACATGACGCGGATAGCACAAAGAGCGCAGCAAAATAGATCAAAGAATGCCGAGCCGATTTTCAAGTGAGAACACGAGGGAGGACAAGGGTGGGGATGAGGGGAAACAAGAGGGAAAAGTGTAGCTAGTTTGGTAAGGAAAATAGGGGTTTTTAGGTGGTCTAGGTACAGTAATACTTCTAGAACAGGGACAATAGAGAATAGTGAATATCGAAGGAGTATTGGAAACTGACGAAACTGATAAGGTTTTGAGAAAGTTTTGAAACAGTAGAGAAGTTGATCCATCAATGATACTGAACTCACTGCAGAATCTTATTATTAGTCGGTGTTTTCACTCGGATTCTTATGTTCTTATTGGAACAGAACAAGCTTGATAAAGACATTTTGAAGTATTCATCGTTCCTCACAATCAGTGATTATCACTATGACTGCTGCTAGAATCAGTTTTCTATGAAACAGCAAATGCGATATCAAAAGCTCAATATTTCTGAAATCAAACCAAAACTGTTTCACAATATTCCGAAACTGAAATGTTGTACCGAACTGTAATCCCTTTGAAAGCAAAATAGTCCAACGCAACCATTAGCAATTGAAAAAGTGAGGAAAAGTGACCCTAGGGTCTTGAATTAGGTACTGAAAATCATTCATTCTCACAGACATCCCCAAAAACATCAGATTCTTAGAAAACACAGTAACTCACGATCAAGTTGAAGTAAACGCATTGTTTTGATAAACAAACAAAAACTGTTTCAGAATGTAATGAAACAGGAATGTTCAGTCAAAATGTAATGCTTGCTTCTTTCAGGGTAACCAACCTGTCTACACTAGGCTGGCAAAAAGGCAAAAACTTTTCCTGGCCATTCAAAGTCTGCTGTGTAAGATGGAGACAATGGGATTCCAGTTTGAAAATGAGTAACAAATTAATGTTGTGCCAGCCCCTTCAAAGTACTGTAGTTTGATGTAAAATGTGCCCGAAACTGCTAATGATTGATTCCGGACGTACCACAATACATAGTATCTCCATTACGCAACAATTCAGAATGCACTAGAATTTTTCATGCACTTCATACACTCTCGCCCTCATGCACTCTTGCCCTCGTACACTTTCGCCTTCGTACACTCTCGCCCGCATACACTTTTGCACTCTCGCCTTCTCGCCCTCATGCACTCTCGCCGCCTCGCCCGCCCGAGCCCGATTTGCCAGCCTAGTCTACACATCAATTGGTGTTCCCCTTTTCAAACAAAGATGAAGATCTTTGTAGTAAGGGCAGAAACCCTAGGTCTTTGAAATTGCTGTTTTCAGGTTTGACATACTGGGATTGAATATCACAGTTATCACTGCTAGATGAAGAATTTCATGAAACAGTAAACTCAAATATGAAATGGAAGGAGTAATTCAATAAGCAAACAAAAACTGTTTCACAATATTTTGAAACCGAACCTTATGGTTCAAGTGTCAGTTACTTTACCTCTGTCTCTGTTCCGTGTAAAACCAGTTGTTTACGTGACTTTTTCCAATATCTAGGTAGTTCAAAATGATATTGATATTGGAACAAATCGTGTTTCTAATGGTCCAAAATCAATGCTCAACTATATGAATTCTAGGAAATCGACAGAAGGAATTGCAAATAATGGAAAAACTGATAATCACTAGAATCACTGTGAAATTCAGCACTTTTTGAAACAGTAAATTAGCTGATAGTATGATGACAAGCGCATTATTTGACTAGAAAAACAAAAACTTTTTCACAATATTTTGAAACGGAAACTAATGGCTCAATTGTCAGTGAGTTCAGTAATGGTATTGATATTAGAACAAATCATGTTTCTAATGGTCAAAAGGGTCAAACTCATTGCTCAATTATATGAATTCTAGGAAATGGACAGAAGGAATTGCAAATAATGGAAAAACTGATAAACACTAGAACCACTGTAGACTTGAACATTTTTTGAAACAGTAAATTAGCTGAAGCAATTGCGGCAAACGTATTATTTGAATAGAAAAACAAAAACTGTTTCACAATATTTTGAAACCGGAACGTTTGATTCAAGTGTCAATAGCATTCTCAGACAATGTGTTCCGTGGTAAACCAGTTATCTAGTTAAAAATGTTATTGATTCTGAGGAAAACATTGTTTCTAATGGCCTAGAGGGTCAGTTTTTTGGCTAAGATCATTCTAGAACAAGTCAACTACATAGTAAAGGATGGAAACGTTTTGAGAACTTTCTAAAACAATTGAAAAATGTACGTACGGGTAAGCCGGTCCAACTGATCATCACTAGAATCACTGTAGAGTTCAGCACTTTTTGAAACAGAAAACAATAAGCTACCAATATCACACCTGAACTAGTTGCAAAAACTGTTTCACAATATTTTGAAACCGAAACATCTAGTTCAAGTGTCATCCATGTATTAGGAAGTAGGTTTCTGCTTCGTGGTAAACCAGCTATTTACGCTACTTTTTTCGTTAGCTAGATTGAATTGGTATAGATATTGGAACAGATCATGTTTAGAAAGGCGGGCCCATACATTCTAACAAACTCAGAGAGAATGATTGTTCTTTCTAACCTATTTGAAACAGTGAAAAAGTTGCAAATGAGCCTTCTCACCCAGCTCTCTGCTCAGTGAGCTGTGCTCACTGAGCCCCCACTCAAGATGACACTGATCCCTCCTCCTTTAAGGTGACAACGATCTGTTTCTCTGTTTATCTAGTGAGGATAGAACTCTCGAATTATGTCACTACATTCCTGCATTTGACAATACAAGACAGGACAATCAGTTTGTTTTGAGTGTGTGTCTGTACAAATAGGAGAGGATGAGCAATCCATCCGGGAACAGTACTCTTTGACTTTGAGTCTTTGGAGCTGATCAGTGGAGCAGAGGTTAGAGAATAAGATGTTCCAGAAAAAAAGAAGTACTGATAAAAATAGCAAACTCTGCAATGTGAAAAGGGATTGAAACAGAAATTTTGCTGTTTTCTCAATTTTGAACCGATTTTTTCAAATTTTTTCAATGAATTCGGATAGAATAAGGAATTTGAAACCGGTTGATAATCAGTTCAACCAAAACTGTTCAGTTTTTCAGCTAAAATTTTCAGATTTCGCGTTTTTGGCTTGTTTCTCGGAAAAATCACAAAAATGAATAAATCGCAATGAAAAACTCAATAATTCTGGTCGAATCAACTATTTCTAGGTTTCGAATTCTGTTTTCTATCCAAAAAATATCCTTGAATTTACCGTTTCTAGCATTGTATTTGTTGTTTAGGTTATCAGCTTGCAATATTGAACGCAATGGAACACTTGGAATTGATTCGCAAATTTTGTGTACGCTACAAACATCACTTATCCCTATCAGTGCTATCAACCCGGTAAAGCACAGATCACACAACAACATCTATTGGTCTATGCTAGTCTGACCTACGCTATGATTTGTGTATTTTGGAGTAGTCTTTGGGGGCTCTTGACACTTTTACACACACTAGACCACAGACACTTGAGATTTATCACTGTTTCATCACACTATAAAAATGACTAATCAGAGGGGAATTGCAATGCTACATTTGAAGCTATTTCCTAAAAAAATTGACCACGATGAGAAAAGATCACTCGGCATATAATAAACTGCAAAAACATTTGAATTGACAAAGAGTCCTTGAAACAGTGCTAAGCTTCCAGAACGGTATCCAAAAGTTGTAAAATTGAAAGGTCTTATCGAATACGGTACTTTTCACTGAAGGCAGGGATTCTAAAACATTCTCATTGTTACAGTAAACATGAGAAAACTTGGTTACTGCTTCAAAAATTGATCAAAAAGACTGAAAGGATGAAACCTATGTTTAGACATTGCAAGATCACTGTTTCAGGAAAAAGTTGAAACATGAACTTTTGGAAAACATTCTGATTAACAGGTTTTTTGTTAGCAGACTTATTTATGTGAATCTATCACGAACATAAAACAATGCTATCGTTTCACAGTTTCCATGAAGAATACACTTTTTCGGTGATGTTCATTGGTGTCTATGCATCTCTCGAACTTTTGTTTAGTGCGCGGATATCTTCAGCATGTTTTTATGAGCGTGAATTCCTGTTGGATCAAGCATTCTTTTGATTGTCACTGTTTCATTACAAACCTGAAACAGTAACGGGGTTTCCGAAATTCGATGTTCAATAGTTGTTCAAGCATTAATCCTATCCTATGACCTCGATTCTTGATCTCCTGGTACTTTGACCTACTTTTCCTCTAGCCAAAACCACTAGCCACTTTGTCTAACTTTTTCTGTTTGTTATGGTATAGTCTTGGTTAAAAACGTGAGACCTATCCTATCCCTTTCCTCTCTCCAGGGTTTTAGGGGTTTTTGTTTGGTAAAGGTGTGTGAAGGGTCGGAACGGAAGGCAAGTACCAGAACAGGGAGTATCATAACAAGGATAAGGCAACAGAAATCATAGAGTAAGAGGAACAGTGAAAAATACAAAAACCTGATTCAGATTGTTTTGTGTTTATTAGATTGCAACATCAACAAAAAAGCGAACTGATGCTGATTTGAACGTTCCTGTTTCAAGAAAGTTTTGTAACAGAGACAATTTCAGAAATCACATTGCGAGGACCTTGGATCGAAAATAGAGCAGTTTCACTTGTTTTTTGTTTCATTATGGAGAACCGATTTCAATACACGAAAAAAAGAAGTGTTCTGTTTCGATCTTCCCATGAAACATGACTATCTTAGCCGAAACTGATAGAAAGATACATTTTTCACACATTTCCGAACTGTTTTTTCAGCATCCATCTCTGAAAAGTGGATCTTCTACAAAGCAGAAGGGAATAGGATACAACCATCTTCAAAATGTAGCTGAAAACTGGATAACTAGAGGTCTAGGCTAGCATGAGAATGATTGGATACTTTTGGCAAGAAAACGCTTGATTAAAAAATGAATCTGAAGCTAATTTTCAGAATTTTTTGAAACAGAAAATTTTTTTGTTTCATGAAACTTTCATTCAAAAAATTTTGGGCTGTTTTGTCGATAGACTGAGATTTCGTCTTGGTATTCATTATCAGCTATTTGAAGCCAAAATACAGAATTTCTTTACTTGTATTATTTACAACTAGACACGAAAAGTCATTGTCTCAGTGAACCAATGAATTCTTAAAGTGTTTATTTTGAAACTGGAAAAATTACTGTTTTCATGAAAATTTATTTCCTGGTACATTCCAGTTCCGGTGATTGACCTACGATACTATTTTTTCAAGTAGAAAACAGATGATTGAGAGATTAGATGAAGATAAAAACGCCGTAGATTACCAAAATCTAACAATGAACAAAATGTACAGCTAGATTTTCTCAAGTGTTTGAAACAGAAACAGAAACTTTCACTGTTTCCAGGATCATTCTAATCAGAGGTTTTTTTTACTTTTCTGATCCGCTCAGCCGTGAACTACTCCGAATCTGTCAGGAAACCAACCATTGCTCTACAATTCCAATGTATTCTCTTAGTTTTCCCTATGAAACAGAAAAAACTTCCCTGTTTTCATGAAAATGTATTTTCTGGTACATTCTACTTTCAGTGATTCGAATCCGACACTATGTTCTTTCGATTCCACGTTCATGTTCATATTCAAATAGGAAAAAGATAATTGAAAAGTTAGACGAAGATAAAAACGACAAGATCACCAAAGTCTATGAATGAATGTTCATGTACAGCTAGATTTTATCAATTTTTGAAACAGAAACAGAAACTTTTACTGTTTCCTAAATCTTTCAACTATAGCTTTTTCTGGACTTCAACCAATCATTGTAGAGCATATGTATTCTTATGATACCCTTTCTAATTGTTTTTTCCTGATGCAGAAACCAACACAACTATATTTCTGAATATAAAGTTATCAAATAAACTTCCAGTAACCATGATATCACTTGGTGGTGAAACAGAAAATTCCTTTTTTTTTCTGGGCACTTTCATTGTTATTTTTTAGTTGAAATTCGATCATTGAATGGTCAGAAGAAGGTAAAAACGTCGCAATTATCAACGTCTATCAGTGAACATGACGCACAGCTAGATTTTGCCAATTTTTCGAAACAGAAATTGTTCCTGTTTCCTGAATTTTTCATGTGCAATTCTATCTCGTCTATCGTCAATAATCTAATGTTGTCTTTTTTATAACCTTCCAAATTGCAAAGTGACTTGGATTCCGAACAATAAGCAATTTTTACTATGTACATATCATCTTGGAATTGCGACCCTTTCAAACTTTTTCTACAAGCTAACACTTTGAAACACAAAACGAAAGTTACTGTTTCAATGAATACTCAATTTTAGCTACATAAATTTCATAGAAAACGGTAAAATTTTCCACTTGCCGGAAAACAAATGATAAGGAGGTCTCTATTCTGAAAATTAACAGAAAATCTATGAACATGAAAACTACGATCTAATTTTTGTTAGAAAATCTAAAATTAACAGTGCTTTTTTCAAAAGTTTTTCGTTTTGATTATCATCATTTTTTGGCTCCTACTCACTTGTGATTCCCCCAAGTTCACCTCCCTCTCTTATTGTGTGATAATGATGGTTATGATGACTGATAAATAAGCTGAAAAATAATCATATGACTCGACTCTTTTTTCCCAATTTCAAAGTTCTAGAGGTTTCTATTTGTTCTGTTCTTTGCTGTGTTTTTTATTCATTAATTTTTTCTGATTTTTGAGGCTGGTTTCACTGGTTTTGTTAATTCAAAGAGCAAATGGAACAGGTAAATAAAAAACGGCTGTTAAAAAGAACTAGTGATTTTTCCACATTTTCAAAGTATTCTGACACAATTTGAAACAGTAATCATCATTTTCAATGCTTCAAACACTCAAAAACCCAACAAAAACATCAAAAATTCATGAAACATTTTGAATTGGGAATCCATTTTTTTCCTGTTTCTGTTACAAATGAGAAAAAAGCTAGAGAAAAATGAGCAATTCAAGCAATACATGAGCAATAGAGTACTAGAGCATTCATATTTGAGTAGTTGCTCTGAAAATTGAAACATTTTGAAGTCATTTTTGTTTAGAAAATGTTGTTTAGTGTTTCAAATTTCCAGTAAGATTGTGGTTAGTTTTGAAAGTCAATTCCTCTAGGCATTTTTCACCAAGTTTTCGATAAATCAGAATGGAAAGTGTCGATCACCTCTAACTTTTTCTGAAAATTATCAAATTTAGCTGAAATGGTAGGAAAATTTTGAGTGAGCTCATAAAAAACATAACTGGATCAAAAACCCGGAAATTTTGAAATCAGACCAGCTTCTTTTGAAACAGAAATTATCTGTTTTTCTGTTCCAAAATTGCCACAAAAAACTATCTAGAAAACATCAATGATGCTCCTAGGATGTTTGTTTCTCATTATCAATTTCTTATCAATGTATCAATATCAATGTGTTCCTCCTCTCCTTTATTTTTTTGCCCTCAAAAACCATTCCAAACCATGTCGTTCTAGTTCAGACCAGACATTGTTTACATACCTGGACTGTTTCCTCTTCCCTATCACTCCCCGACCTTTATTACCAATTCAATTCAAAAACTGAAAATGACCGAATTCCAGAGTGAAAGAGATAGGAAAAGTTAGTTCCTTGTTGGAAGAACACACAGGAAAACGGGGCGAGCGGTGGGTCTAAAGAAATTTTGTGATTTCCCATACGAAGAAAGAAGAATTGGAAACTCATCGATTTTCAAATTATCAGAGGACATTTTGAAACAGTAACATGGTTTCTTTGCTTTTTGATACTAATAGTGAGTGATATTTTACAGTTTCAGTAATTTGAGATATTGTCAATTATAATACAACAATTCTGATGATTTTGAGTTTTTCTTGGGAATCTAGTAATTTTTGTGTTTTTCATGAAACCGAATTCTCTAAAAGTGATAAAAATCAGAATAGCTTTGAAAATTTAGTTCGGTTTCCTGCTTCAAATTAGCATTCACTAGATAGAGCACTTCCACTGATAATTCTGTCTAGATTCTTCCTATGAACACCATCTAAAACTTTGTAAAAATGGTAAATTTGATATTGAGGACCTCTAATTTCGATAGATTGAATGATGATCATTATTTTCAAAAATCCCATGAAAATTAGAAGATCCTGTGAAACAGTGAAGATTTCCAAGTTAGCAATTTAGAAGATGTCGACTACTGTAACTTCCAGTACTTCCGGGGTTGTATGCAAATTTTGAAACCGGTACTTTTATGAACCTGGAAATAGCTAAGTAGTCAAAAAACATGGACATTGACTTTCCATCATCATTTTTACCGTTCAGTTTTCCTATAATCGGGTTGAAATTTTTTTGTCACGAATACTGTTCGAAAAACAAGATTTGTGATAATAAGCTAGGTCTGGAACAGCGATGGGTTCAATGTGACAAGGAGTTTGCAACCGGTAACTTCCAACTAACTAAAGTTCAGCCTTTTTGAAAATGTTTGAAAACATTTGGAAACAGCCACTTTTCTTATTTTCACTGTTTCAGTGATTTGAAATATTGTCAGCTACATATCATACAGCGCTATTTTGTCTTCTGAAAATTTACGTTGAAAAAATCCCATAAGATCTTGCCTACGAATGCTTTTTGCGTTTCTTTGCTGATCTCGTGTTTTTCATGAAACCGAATTCTCGGAAAGTGATAAAAATCAAATATCTGATGAAATAAATTTTTGTGCGGTTTTCTGCTTCAAATTAGCTGAAAATAGTTGGAGCACTTCAACTGATAATTATGCAAAGATTCTTGTTGTAAAAACCATCTGAAACTGTGAAAAATGTGGAGTAAGATAGTGAAGATCTTTAGTTTGGATAGAGTGATCGATGTCCATTACTTTCAAAAACTACCTTAAATTTTGAAGATCCTGTGAAACTGTGAAAGTTTAGTACGGTTTTCTGCTTCAAATTAGCATGAACAAGTAAGACCACTTTAACTGATAATATCGTGAAAATTTAGAATGTAAAAATCATATGAAACTGCGAAAAAAAGGATGAATCAGATACATCGGACATTCATTACTTTCCAAAATTACTTGAAATTTTGAAGATTCTGTGAAACAGTGAAGATGTATAAGAAACCAAGATTCTATTTCGGTCTATTATGACTTCAAGTACTTTCTGGATTGTATGCAAATTTTGAAACCGGTACCAAATTATCTGAATTAGTTTTAGAAAAACATGACGATCAACTTTCCCTATCATTCTTTTCACCGTTCAGTTTTCCTATAATCGGGTTGAAATGTCTATTTCCGGAGCACTGTGAGAAAAACAAGGTTTTTGAAAATAAGATAGGTCTGAAACAGCAGTTCTTCTTGATTCAAGATGGTACCTACTTCAACTAGTAACATTTATAAGCAATCTACTTTCTGAATATGGATTTAAAAAATGAAGCAAACTGATAACAAACATGGATTGATTCCCAGTTACAAACGTTAAAATAGTAGATTCAGTGAAACTGACAAAACTAAGTTTCTGTTATCTGACTATTCCTTGAACACTCATTGAGAACAAGGCTGCACATTGCGATAAAAATGTATTTGTATTTAAGAGTCGATGTCAGTTAGTGTTCAAAAGGGGGTGTCACAAGCCCCCCGCGAGCTCGCGCGGGCT